>BRDA01073385.1:0-10900 GCA_036984385.1 Crenuchus spilurus | reverse complement strand
ATATATATATATATATATATATATATATATATATATATATGTGTGTGTGTGTGTGTGTGTGTGTGTGTGTATTCTTTTATTTTTTGCTGCATAACAAAATGTTTACATGGTTGTGTGACTATAGTATAATATTATATAAATAATGTATATAATTGGTTTCATTACGTTTGCAGGGAATAGCAGATACATGCAGATACAAGAGTTTTGTGCCCGTATGTGTTTGTAACAGTGTGCGCAGATTCACACACACACACACACACACACACACACACACACACACACACACACACACACATACATATACACACAACATAACAAAACAAGCTAAAATAAATAAATAAATTTTCTCTCTGAGTTTTGTTTCATTTTGAAATATAGCATTTGGAGTTTGTTGTAAAACTGGAGCCAAATTGGCCTGAGTTTCTGAAATATTTTCCTCACTTTGCCCTGGAGAGTTTGTCATGTAATTACCATATCAATAGGGTGCTAATGTCCTTCTCAGCAGGGTGGTGGGCAGCAGAGCAGGGGGGCTGTGGTAAATTTTACCAGGTTCATGGGTTCTAGCTAATAAACATTTTGCCTTTACCTGCACTCATCTTTTCTTCCGGGGGCCTAGCCTGACAGTTGGAAGGGCCCAAACTCATCTCAGATGGTCAGGAAGAGTCCACTTTTCAGCAGAGTTCTCTAATTATGAAAGAGAACCAGACTGTTATTAGTTAAAGACTAAACATCTGACATCTGTCTTGGCTTGGTGGTCCATCAAAACCTATATCACAGGTGTCCTGCACATGGGTGAAGTACCATTGATATTGGAGTTTGTTTTGGAATTTTAAAGACATATAAGCATTTAGTATCAGGACATCTCTTACAAGGAAGGCCAGACTTTATATAGTATAAACTTTATAATAATAATAATAATAATAATAATAATAGATTTTATTTGTAACACACTTTTCATTTTGTAAAATCTCAAAGTGCCACAACAAAGGCAAACATCAAGCCAAAATAAAAAAAATAAAAAAATAGAAAATTATAGAGTATATCTGACTGACCAGCCTGAGTTTCAGATCTTTTTCCTATTGAAAATTTGTAGCATCATTAAGAGGAGAAGTAGAACATGGAGACCAGACACTGTAGAGCATATAAAGTCTTATTTGAACCAAGAAGAGGTTCAAATTCCATTTACAAATGATAACAGTTTGTGTCCTTAATGTCCCAATTACAAGTAAAGCTGAATTTACAGTGATAAACCAACATCATATATAAGTCTGTGTATATTTACTAAATATAATGGAGTAGGTCAATGTAAACAATTAAAAATAATTTATTTTTGTACATTTAACAGTTAATTAAAGAATATTAATCAGATTATTTTCTTTCAGTTTTTTTTCTGTAAATGAGGATTATAATAAGTTCATAATAATATAATTATTAAAAATCTAAACTAAACTAAAAGTCACAAATTTTACATGATGTTATACAGTTTTCATAGATTTCTTTAATATTTTTAGTTGATTTAATATGATGTCAGGTCATAGATCTCATCTCAGGACCAGGATTCATAGATTAAACACTTCGTTATTATTAAGATGTGCAGTGTTTATTATAACTTGTATGTGATGATGTTTCAGATGTTGCTGTTGTGATGGTGTCTGCTGAAGTTGTGTTGATTCTGCTGCTCACCCTGCAAAGATACTGTTTTCAGCAGAAACCATTTACACGTCAGTCCATCATCTTTATAATTAGTATAACTGTTTATATTCTCAGAGTTTACAAATGACTGTTTATTTTTGTCATTTATGACCTAATTTAGTGAAGTATTTTATATAAACCTGATTGATAATGTTTTTATTTATTTAGGTCTTTATGTTGGCCTGATGTCTGTTTTCATAGTCGGACACTCTGGGATTAGTATTATATATCTTATTATATATGGTTTTGGTTCAAGAACGTTTGCCCAGCGTAAGTATATATAAATTATTTGAAAACTTTAAAAATACACTTAGCCATTACTACCACTACTAATACTAATGCTACTGCTACTTCTTGTACTACTACTACTACTACTACTACTACTACTACTACTACTACTACTACTACTACTACTACTACTAATAATAATAATAATAATAATAATAATAATAATAATAATAATAATGGGCAGCACGGTGGCTTAGTGGTTAGCACGTTCGCCTCTCAGCGCTGAGGTCTTGGGTTCAAGTCCACATCTGAGCGGAGTTTCCATGTTCTCCCCGTGTCTGTGTGGGTTTCCTCCGGGGTCTCCGGTTTCCTCCCACAGTCCAAAAACGTGGAGGTCAGGTGAATTGGCTACTCTAAAAAATGTCCATGTGTGTGTATGTATGTGTGTGCATGTGTGTTCACCCAGCAATGGACTGGCGCCCTGTCCTGGGCTTAGTTGAATAGTGTAATGCCCTGCCCTGCGCCCAGTGAGGGGGTAGGGGACTAACCGCGACCCTGATAAGGATTAAGCGGGTGTGATAATAAATAATAATAATTGCACGGTCGTACCTGGTGCAAGTTGTACCTGTTGCAAGTTATACCTGGGTCAAATCAAGCAACAGGTGAAAGTTGGGTCCATATGTGAATCAAATTAGCTTGTGTCTGTGTGAGAAAATATTTAATGAGCACTGGATTAGGACAATGGCAGTAATTTATTTGTCAAACTAAACAGTGAGAGCTACCTACACATTAGAAAATTGACAAAACATTTTTAAAGCACTTTCAGGCCTTATTGAATCTACCAATTTTCAAGACAATTGTAGCATTGCAGAAATGTCAAGTATGCATTGTGAGCATAGGTGGTGCTATACAACAAGTGAAACACATACTGGAAAAAGTCCATTTCACATCAAATGGTGGCCTAAGACAAGCAGTCCTTTAAAGTTTCATGTGTTTTGGACAATCAAATCCCCTGCAAAAGACCATGGGAATATTTATAAATTGTGAGTTCCCTCCACAATGGCTGACTTTCTGTTGTGTGGAGTCACTTATAGCATTACATAAAATGTGTGCAATGACGTCTCCTATGTTGCTGCCAAGTTTCATGAATTTCCAAGCAACTGTGCTCTGACCATGTTAATGTTTCTTTTTGGCTAGTGTTGTGCGTCCAGAAAGTCAATTGGCAGCCATTACTCCATTGTTAGAGCAATCAACTATTGCTTTGCAATTTGTCATCAAGTGTGTCGGGAGATTATCCAGAGTCAATATTGATGTAATCAGATGAAGACTCTAGGAGGAGTTCGAATGAGTTTGTGAAAAATGTGTAAAAATTTGACAAATTCCAATACGGCCAACTTCCTGTTGGGCAGAGCTAATAATACCCAATAACTATTACGTGCAGCATCATAAGATGTTATCATGAGATAACATGTTTGTACCAAATTTCAACATTTTTGGACAAAGATTGTGACAGCCATAGCTAATTGATTAGGTAAACCATACAGGGGCACTGTACAGTCTAGCTACACATGAAAAAATAAAATCAAACCAAATCAAATTTATTTATAAAGTGCTTTTTACAACTGATGTCACAAAGCAGCTTTGCAGGGTTAGTAACAACAAACATCAAATCATTAATCCTTAATCCGTAAGCAAGCCAACGGCGACAGTGGCAAGGAAAAACTCCATCTGAGCTGGAGGAAGAAACCTTGGGAGGAAACAGACTCACATGGGGAACCCATCCTCCTCTGGTCTGCTAATTCTAAGTTTGTGATAAATCATAATCATATGATGTTATCATATCATCAAAAAATCAACAAAATATTTCAAGGCCTTAATGTATGTACCAATTTTCAAGCATTTCTGAGCATTGCAGAAATGTCAAATATATATTAAAAGTTTAGGGGGCACTATAGAGCCAATAAAACACATGTATATGAAATTCCAACTTTCTATCAAACAGTGGCTGAAGCTATTCAAGCCTGTGAAATTTTATGTGTTTTTGAACATCATATCCTCCTCCAAAACCACCATGGGAAATTTTTGAAATGTTGATTTCCCACCAAAATGGCCGACCATGTTGGGCGGAGTCAGATAATTCCAGGTTTCCACCTACAACTCTGGTGCTCCGGCCCTAATAACCTTAACAAATCAGTAGGGCTTTGCACCACTGGTGCAGGCAGCTCAGGCCCTAGTAATAATAATAAACACAATAAAACAATAGGACTCTGCACTGCTGGTCTATTCTTACCTATTCTTTCCTAAACTCATCTAATTTAGTCAAAATTTGTGTGATTGCTGAAGTTTTTTTTTATTTGTTTTTTGAGTCTGTGATCTCTGAAGTACTGTTGTTTTTACAGTCTGGATGTATCCATTTGCTGCAGTTTTATACATTGTCTCTTGGTTAGCAGTGGTTTTTATTGTGCGTCTTCAGTACAAGTTTGATCAGAGATGCTGCTCTAACTGGAGAGGTTTAGGATGTAAGTATATCTGAATAAGTTCAGTCATTTTACTCATTATTATTGTTGCTGTTGTTGTTATTATTATTATGCATATCAATTTAAAATGAAATATGTGTGTTTTAGATGTCTGCTGTGCTGTTGTTACTGCTGTAGCTGTGGTTGTATATGGTTGTGTGTCTGTGTATTGCATCATAACATACATGAGGAGTAAAGGTAACAAACAACAACCCTCTGTTCACTTTCAGTCTGTTACATAATTATCATGTAAAATATAGTGAGGAGAAATAGTGAACATTTAACACATTGGCCACCCAGAACTTTTTGACCTCCACAATTAACTCATCTGTGCAATGAAACAGGATTGGTGTGCAGCCTGGGCATTAATGGTTCCTGCTGCTCATTTGATTGAACTAGGTCTGAATCAAAAATTGCTGTAAATGGCTTTTATAATGAGTCGTCTATATTTTCAAAATGAATATTAAAGTCTCCTACAATTATTACTTTATCAATATACACTACTACGCTTGATATAAAGTCACTGAATTCTTTTAAGAATTCTGAGTAGGGCCCCGGAGGCCTGTATATATTAAATAATGAAAATGCAACTTTATTTGTAGCTGGATTAGTAATTACTGAAAGGATTTCAAATGAATTAAAGGTCTCACAATATTTCTGATTAATGTTTAAAGTGTTTTGGTAGATTATACCTACACCGCCTCCAGTTCCTGACAATCTTGGACTGTGAACGTAATTATAACCTTCAGGGCTTCATTTAGTGCCAAATAGTCATCAGGTCTAATCCATGTTTCTGTAAGACATAAAATATTAAATTTCTGATCACTTATAATTTCATTCACAATAAGTGCTTTTGAACTTAGAGATCTTATATTGAGTAACCCAAACTTTAGATCAGAGGTGCTATAATTATTAATTGGATATGACAATGGATAGTTACTAAGACAAGCTGTTGAAGACTTTCTACAATTAATTTTAATTTGGGGCACAGACACAGTGTCAATATAGTTGAACCTAGGTGACGCCTCAAGGCAGCTCGCAGATGGTTGGTTAAGCCAGTTTATCTGCGGCCCGGTCTTGACTCTGGTAAGTCACTTATTTACACTACTCTGCCAGCTAACTAAAAGACTATGGGCTATGTTGAGAGAAAGCAGAGTGACACCTCCTTCATGACCTGCGTGAAGCTGGCCCCCCATGTGATCAAGAACGGAATAAAAACACTACTGTTCGTTCGTGCTGCGTTGTGCTGCTTTGTGCTGCAGAAATCATCGTTTGTGCTGCTTCTGTATTAAAAGATACATTTAAAAACATTTAATGAAATGTTACATCAAGCAGCCCCCCATAAACTCTTTTCACTCGGACTGAATGCTTCCCTCTGCAACTGGGTCCTGGAACTTCCTGACCAACAGACCACAGTCTGTAAAGATCCACAACATCACCTCCTCCACCTTAACCCTCAGCACTGGCTCCCCTCAGGGCTGTGTGTTAAGCCCCATCCTGTTCACTCTGCTCACATATGACTGCTCACCTACCCAACCAGGCTGTCATATTGTGAAGTTTGCAGACGACACAGCTGTGGTTGGATGTATCACAAACAGTGATCAACAACACTTCCAGTCTGGTCAAGAAGGCACATCAGCAGTTCTACTTCCTTAGACGGCTGAGGTGAGCTGGTCTCTGACCCTCAGTTCTCAGATCCTTCTACAGATGCATGGTGGAGAGCGTCTTGTGCTCGAGCATCACTGTGTGGCATGGTAGCTGCTCTGCTGCAGACAGGAAATCTCTGCAGAGGGTGGTGAAAGCTGCACAGAAGATTGTTGGAGTCAGCCTCCCCACCACCACGGACATCTACAACTCTAGATGCAGGAAAAGGGCCACCTGCATTATGAAGGACCCCACCCACCCAGCACACTCACTTTTTGTCCCGCTACCCTCTGGCAGGAGGCTGCGATCCATAAAGTGTAGAACCACAAGACTGAGGAACAGCTTTATTGCAGATGCTGTTAGACTCTTAAACTCCATTAGGAAACACACAGACTGCACTGACACTTTATTACACTTGGTCACTTTAACTGATGCTGCTAATATTTATGTTTATTCACTCATTCATAAAACTTGCTGCTAATCTCCCCATGCTGTGCTCAATACTCTGGACATTGTACAGTCTAAGTCAGGGGTGTCCAAATCCAGTCCTGGAGGGCCGGATTCCTGCAGAGTTTGGTGATCTTCCTGATCAAACACAACTGATTCAGCTCAGCAGGTAATGAGCAGGTGTAATTGTAGTGTCAGAGCAGAGAAATCACCTAACTCTGCAGGAATCTGGCCATCCAGGACTGGATTTGGACACCCCTGGTCTAAGTTATCTACACTGTTGCCCTTGCCCCTAAACTGTTTTTAAACCCCCTAAACTAAACTACAAGCATCTACATCTACTACATCTCTGTGCCATTCAAAGAGGGCATGTAGTTTCACAGGAGACTATGAGAATGGTAATCAAGATGATCAATCCTGAAGGTGCCTGGTAGTCAGTCACTGCCTACGAGGCCAGCAGACTGAGTATTTCTTGATTGGTAAATCAGATATGAAAGGATAACTTTATTCTAAAAGTGAACTGTTTATTTTTTTAAGAGTGGCCCTAAAAAGCCGTCATAGTTTAACACTTTTCCTTGTGATAAAATTATTTTTAAAAAATAATATAATTAAAAATAAATTGTAACAGTGTCTGAACTGAAGAGTAGTTTGGACTCTAACCTGTCTGTACTAGCGGAGATGATTCTCTTAATGGACACAAAGCACTGCTGTACGTCAGTCTGGGTAAGAGCATGTACCAAAGTATCAATCAGTATTGTTATCAGTAACAGCTGATTCTGTTGTCTCATTCAAAAAGCAACTAAAGACTTTCCTTTTTAAGCAGGTATTTGGATAATTGTGCAAAGTAGCAAAGACTTTTACAGTGTGCACTGTTCTTGTGTTGTTTTACTTCGTGTGTTTGTTTTTTTATTGTATTTTCGCTTATTCTTTTTTACTTGATTTTTTAAATGCTTTGTATGTCTCCTTTGTAAAGCACTTTGTGGCCTGTGTCTGTGAAAAGTGCTATATAAATAAATTTTACTTTTACTTACTTACAAAGGCTGAAAATATAAATGTAAAGATAGATAGATAGATAGATAGACAGATAGACAGATAGATAGATAGATAGATAGATAGATAGATACTTTATTAATCCCTTACGGGAAATTCAGGAATGAATTTATATGAACATAAATAGAATATGGTGCATTTTACAACGGCTACAAACTACCTCAGCCAATCAGATTTTAGGACCAGAACTGTGGTCAGGTCTTATAAAACCTCCTAAGTTTGTGCCAGTAAAATAAATGTTTAAGTGTTATTGTGCTATTTTAATTTGCAAATTTCAGCCAAAGGTTTAAGGCTCTATAATTTTTTTATTAAAATAGCACAAATATTTATTTTAACTGCACAAACCAGCCCAAAATGCAGCAAACAAATGAGATCATTTTGGTGCAATTTGATCCTGTATTTAAGGATTCAAGGAAACTTTGTCATTCGCATCACATGTAGTACATGAGGTGGAACAAAATTACATTGCCAAGGTCCCAGTTTTATCCAGTGTAGTAGTTTGATATAAATATAAATATAAAAGTTTTTGTTATGAATATATACAGATACAGTATAGACTATACAGATGTAAATGTAGACTATACAATGTAAATATAGACTGTACAATTTGTGGAGCAGTATTGGACAAGAGTGTAGATAACTTAGACTGTACAATGTCCAGAGCAGGCACGTGCAGGGGGGGGGGGTGCTTGAGCACCCGCCCCTTTGATACTTTCTGCCCAAAGTGCCCTTTTGTCAAAATGTTTTTTTTTGTTTGTTTTGTTTTGGTTTGGTTTTTTAAGTGTATGTGTGAACTGGGTTGCCCAAAATAATATTAATTAAAAAATAATAATTTAGATCTACCGTCGGTTGGTCACATGATCCACATAGACGTGCCCTCACTGGCCTAACATCACGTGATCACACGACGTGCCCTGCAGCTAGGCGCTGCTAGATACAGGCTCAGCTTAAGCGTAAACATAAAACAGGTATTGTAAACGTACGTTTTAAGTATTGTAAACGTAATGAAAATCTGTAAATGAAACTGTAAAATCGTAAATTAAAAACAATCATAGAATACAAGAAATACTGGTTGTAAATGTAATACTTCCACTTTCACTTCTCCTTTCTATTTTTTTAACTGAGTAGGTTTTGCAACAGTATATGTGCACGCCACGGTGTATTCTTGCAAGATGACTGACGAAGTTGCTGAAGTGAAGTGAAGTTATAGCTGCTAATTAAGCACACAGCATGCTGAGGGGGAAAATTATGTCTGTATGCCTGTATGTATGACTTCTTTTTGTTTCTATATGTTTCTTTTGTCATGGGAAAAGTGCATCAGAGAGATGTATAATTGATATGTATATTTAGGGTTCCGAGCACATAGTGCTAGGAAACCTATTGTTTTTTTTTTTGTTCTGATTTTTCTTCTTCTTCTTCTTCTTCCCTAAAACGAATTGTGCAGACCATACCGTAAGGCCTAGAGACATGAAACTTGGTCAGTTGGTAGTAGTCCCCCCCGCTACTCAGGCGCTAGCACTCAGTCAAATTGGCCTTAATTGGGCACTATAGCGCATGTCAACGCGTTTGGTCAACTAACTCAAATACCATAAGGCCTAGAGACAAAATTCTTTTTTTATGTGATTCCTTGCTCAAACAAATCTAATTTGCCATTTGGACCATCAAGCTTTGCCAACTTAGATTTTTTGCTAATTTGCATAATATGCAAAACCAACTTTTGCAAACTAGTCCTAGGATTTTTGACCAATCCTGTTAAGCCTTATACCATAATGTTCAGAAGATTGTGAAGCTCAATAATTATCAAAAAAACTTTGAAATTTGTAAAGAAAATGGCCGTCACATGCGCATATTCTATTTAATCAGCTATTTCTCGGGAATGCTTATGAATATTTTCATGAAACTTCATATGCTGATTCAGGACATGATTCTGAGAAAGCCTATTAGTGCTGGCGCATATTTGTCAACAGGGGGCGCTGTAATAGCTAAATGTCTGTTTCTCAGCTACCATAGGTAGCAGGAAGCCAGAATTTGGTATGCATCATCTTTTGTGCCATACTATATGTGGACAATTAAGGACAAATTGATCATTCAAAAATTGACAATGCTATTAGCCAATCAGATGTCAGCAGCCATTTGATAGGCTAAACAATCACCGATCAGGATGAAGCTTGATGATTATGTCTAGCTGGGGACTCCCTAGTAGCCTGCAAAGATTTGAGTGATTTGGCAACTAGGTGGCGCTATTCATAAAAATAAAGCATTTTGCAAGCTTCGTTAAAAGTACTGATGAAATCCTTGATGATTATTATCCTTTGCATAGAGCCAAACAATTTTGCCTATATAAGTGTGTAACAAAATTGCAGCATTTTGGCGTAATCGATATGTGATTAAACATTTCACTTTTCGAACTAGTCCCTGGATTTTTGCCTGAAAACTATGGTTGTGTTACAATCTGCAGATTATGTAGGTCAATAATTATCAAAAAAAAAATTTAAATTTCAATAAAACATGGCTGCCATGTGCTAATTAACTCTACTGTATAGTGCAATTTACAGAGTAGGCTCTGTAACAACGCCAGATAGATATTTTCCAAAATATCCAAAATTTCTTTAATTTAATTAAAATTTAATTTGATGAAAGTAGCATTTTTTGTCCCCAAACTTTTGACCAATAATGTGAAACTTGTTATTTTCAAAATCTGTTGAGTCTATCCATAAATTATTATCAATAAAATCTTGACTTTTTTTATCACTTTAATGATTTACTCAACTAAGCAATCATGACCGGCCTGCTTTATACAAGCCATGGTTTTAATGAAATGGCTGTAACTCATTGCTTTAACTGATTATAAAATCAAACTAAACACTTCATGTAGGAGACAAGATCAAGCAATAATTGGCAAGTTTGGTCACGTTATGCCTTTATAGGGTGATACAATAGCAAAAACAGTGTTTATGCATGTGACAGTGAAGCATATTAAGATGTTCACATGAAAGACTGAACAGTTGTAAAGTATGTCTTCTGTACAAAACAATTGTAAAGCTTTATGTCCACAGTTTGAAAGTACTTGACCTTCTGATGCCATGAAAGCCTTAATATTCGACCATATTCTTGCGAATTAAGCTATTATATGCCTCATTTTGTGAGGAACCTGTTAATTGCCACTCGCGGATATATTATATATTATAACTATACAAACCAGATTCCAAAAAAGTTGGGACACTAAAGAAATTGTGAATAAAAACTGAATACAATGATGTGGAGATGGCAAATGTCAATATTTTATTGGTAATAGAACATAGATGACAGATCAAAAGTTTAAT
>BRDA01073384.1:0-10264 GCA_036984385.1 Crenuchus spilurus | reverse complement strand
ATTAATTATTTTATCCCGTTACTGACAAAATGACGTCGTTACATAATGCCGTTATTTTTAACGCCGTTATTCGCAACACTGGTCTTAATCAGTCATACTTGACAAATGCTGTCTTGTTTACAGCCTTATACCCACCCTGCTAAGTCTAAACTCCTGCCCACATTTAGCACCAAATCCCTAATGCTTGTCCCCAGAAGATTTCTTTACAAGAACACCAGATTCCAGGTGGAGCACTTAACCTAGATCTGTAGAGTAAGAGAACATAAAGCATGCTCGATTGTTTAGTCAAATGGTATCAGCTGTGTTATCAAAATGATCACACAAACATGTTTCTCCCGAATGTTTTCAAGCTCCTTTAAGATTTGTTCACTGTGTCTTTGATTGTGTCCATCCTATTCCTCGTTTATCTGCAGCCTACCAAGAATGGATCAATGGGTTCTTTTCAGAATGTGTCCATCATTACTTTAGTTTGCTTTTCTGAGCTTCATGTGAGAGTTGAGGATTGATTTGGTCAAGGATTCATTTGTTTACATCCAAAGCACTCTCAGTAGTCTTCATCAACACTTAAAGACGTTTGAGATGTTTGCTTTATTGCATTCACATCCATAAAGAACCACAGTAAAGACCATAGTCTGGGTCCTTTACTGAAATCTTTTCCCCCCATATGTGATCTAAAGACGTGTGCACTGTACATCTGTACTATATACAAATATGAGGACTGTAGAGACTCAGTTGGTATTCAGTATTAAATGGGGCTTTGGGTCAAATAAAAAACAAAATCAGGATTGCTAGTGTGTGTGTGTGTGTATGTGTGTGTGTGTGTGTGTGTGTGTTGTAGTGAACTGGGAGAAAACCCCATTATTCCCTTGACTGCTGAAGTGTCAGCAGCACCTGACAGTCTTACACAACCTCGACACCCTCATCCAGAAAAAACACTGTCAGAACTATTCTACACTCTTCTCTCACTTCTCACGTTCTCTTTTCTTTCTTTCCTTCATTCTCTCTCACCACCCTCCACCTCTTTCCCTTTTCTTTTTATCTACCTCTAATCTCCCCAATCTCTCTCTTATCTCACCCTTTCAATCCACTTTCTTTCCATTCTATCCTTTCTCTTTATCTCTCTCTTTGATTTTCTCTCTCTTTATTTGTGAAAATTTCTCGTGTTGTTTTGAATTTGTCACAGTGAAGGAGAAAGTGCATTTCTGTCTCCACCTCACCTGTCCTACGGTGATCACACAGTCTCTGGTCTCTGGGCAGTTAGGACTGTTTATACCTGCCCGTCTCTATGGCCAGGCTGTGATCACTGAGTCAGTACAAGGCCACGATCTGTCTTTGCTTTGTGTCTCTGACAGTCAGGAGATACTCTTCACATTTATACTCTGTTTTTAGAGCCAATAACAGTCCAATTTACTCTGAGTTTGAGTCTCTTTTCCTCAGTGTTCTAGATAATCTGTCTGACTGTGACTGATGATGTTACTGATGTTCAGTTTGGGGGGTAAAGCAGTGCTGGACTGAGGCTGCTGTCTGTTAGGTGTTGGGAGGTTAGTCAGCCTCAGGACCAGCTGACTGAGGGGACTCTTCTCAGGGTTCAGTTCTTGGCCCTATAAAGCTTTAAAATGAAATGTTTCTCTGGGACTCATCTTTAGGTGCATCCAAAAATTTAGAAAAAAATTCACTACCGTCCACCTTTTTCTTTTCACCCTCCTTTGTTTATATCTATCTCTTTCCTCTCCCCAATCTCTCTCTCTTTCCTTTCCTTCACTCCACCCTTTAACTCTTTTTTCACTCTCTCCCTTTTCTTGTTATCTACCTCTACCTCTGTCTTCTCCCCATGTCTTTTTCTGATTCCCCTTTCCTCTTTCTGATTTTCTTTCACTATCCTCCACCTCTTTTTTTCTCTCACACTTGCCTCTTTATTTATCTCTACTCCTTTTTCTCTCATCTCTATTTCTTTCTGTCTCTCTTTCCTCTCCATTTCACTCCACCTTTTAACTCTTTTTTTTCTTTTCACACTCTCTCCTTTCTTTTTATCCACCTTTTTCTTTCTCTCTCTGACTTCCTTTCTCTACCCTCCAGCTCTCTCCTTTTTCTCTCACTCTTGAATCTTTATCTATCTCTACTTCTCTCTTTCTCTCATCTCTCTCTATCTTCCTCGACCCATCTTTATCTCTCTCTCTCTATCTGTGCTATACGCCAGTCTTCAGTTTCATCTCTTCTTTCACCTTTCAGCTCTTTGTCCTCTGCAGGTTATACAGGCCGTCTTTGCAGTGTGTGGATTCACCTTCTCTCGTGTTCCAGAGTGACAAAAGTGTCAGTTTCGGAATATTTTTCAATCCCGTTAGTGTTATGCTGTGTGCTATTTTCACTCCAGCACTGCTCCATCCTTTCTTTTTCCGACATACACATCACTTTGCATACTAAAACCCCCTCCTCCCTTTCTGTCACTGTATTCAGGCGCCATATGAATTCCCATGCCCTGCTTGTAAATGTCAGATGGGGCAGTGTGTCTTGTTTTCTGTCAGTCTGTGGGACAGATTGTCTCTCACTGTGATTTCCTCCTGAACTCTGTTCTAGGTCACTGTAACCTTCCCTTTTCTTAAGCTGTGTTATTCTGACCAAGTTATTTTAATTCAGCTCAAGTGGACTGTTCATATAGTGTATATATCCAGTCCAGAAACATGGTTCTTTAGTAAAGTCTATATAGAACCATGAACACTCAAAGAACCATTCTCATGGATAAAGGGTTCTATCCATGGTGAAAGGGTTCTTTAGATTGATGAGGAATGTGTTGTAGATGGTTCTATACACAACATTTTTGAAATTGGTTCTACAGACTAATTTTAGTCAAATTTTTGAAATCCTATTTTTGTGGGTTTTATGAGCTGGAAGCCCAAATTATGTGAAAATAAACAAATAAATACTTGAAATCATTTAAATTGTGGGTCCTGAATCTATAATCTATGAAAGTTTAACTTTTGAATGGAATTATGGAAATTAATAAACGTTCCCATGGTCTGTATATAGCCTCCAAAAGGGTTCTACTGTAGTTATGATGTCAAGCTTGTAATAATGGAGGAACCCTTTTTGGAATCTATATAGAACCTTTTTCAAAAAGCTTCTATATAGAACCATCTACAGCAGTTTCCTCATCAATCTGAAAAAAGCTTATACCATGCAACCCAAAGGGTTCTTTGAAGATTCATGGTTTTGTATAACTGCTTTCTTTATGAAAGAACCATCTCTAAGGGTGTATATATATATATATAATATATATTAGTACACCATTATACTGTGATATTGACACATTGATTATATAAGGTTTAATGATATTTTTAGCATTTTTTGCCAATTTTCTCCCATTCCCAATGTGATAGTAGCCAATTAACAAATCCCATCCACTAGGGGCCTCACCCTATCAGTTTGCACTATCCCTGACTTTAAGAGGGGGAAGACATGCAAGCCTCCTCCATTGCTGGGGAGCCAACATGCTCGGAGGAAAGCGCAGGATTCCCAGCTCCGAATGGACCAATCAGTAGACACCTGAGCCAGCGGACATTGCAATGTGTGAGTGATAGGAAGAGTGAAAACGCCATCTACCCGCCAAGAGAGAGCATGGACAATTTTTGCTGTCTTGGGCCCCGGCTGTTGATGGCAAACAGCATGACCAGGATTCGAACTTGCGATCCTCTGGTCATAGTTTCAGTGTCTTAGCCTGCTGAGCCACTTGGGTACCCTATTTTTAGCAGTTTGTTTGATAAAGAATATTGTATGCATGATATAATGCCTATTTTTGGCTGTTTAATGATATGTTGTGCCTATTACTCATGGTATATAAGATAATATGTGACCCCGCCAGGGAAAACCAGGTCAAAGTCATTATTTTTTTTCAAAATTAGTTTTTTTCAAAACAACTTTTTTGTGAATTTAAGTTTTGTTTTTGATCAAAATATGTACTACGATAGATATCTGAGACGGTTATCTTTCATTTACAGCAATAATAAAGAGTGGCTAAGTTTTGTCGCTAGTGTGAGTGACACGATATCTCAAAAAGTTGCCCAGTGACTTTGGCCTGGTTTTCCCTGGCAGGGTCACATATTATAATTATAATATATTATAATATTTAACTCCAATGAGTGAAATTTTCTGTGTGCTTTAAATTAAGTTTAATTGACATTTGATAATATGGAATAATGCTGCTGTTGAGATTTTAAGAGAGGAAACCAGAGCAAATTAGTCACCACAGACAATGGGAAGAAGTTTCCCAGTTGAAGCCTGAGTGGGTAGATTTTTATTCAAATGCATGGTAAATGTTGCACTTGCATTTGCATTTCTGGTATAACTGCAAGCAAATAGGATTTTAGGCTCCTTATAACAGGTGTCAACAAAAAATCTCATAGTACGTCTTTCACTTGACATTTTAATCATGTTCTTCCAAACTAAAGTAAATTTAGACCAGGCTTATACAACTTAGCTGAAGGAGTAGCATCTTAATCAGCCATTTTTACAGCCCTGCATCTGTCCACCATCAGATGTTTAGATCAACCTGCCAGTCCCCTCCTCCCAGTCTGGCCATCTGAATCTGTGCCATCACTGGATTAGCCACACTCACATTTCCATCCTAACATCATCACCAGGCCACAACAGGGTGGCTGGTGGGGTTTCCCCCTCAATGCAGCTGTTCGTGTCAGGTGGATAATTAATCTGTGCATTATGGAGAAAACACAACATTGCAATTACATTAAGCCTATCATGAAATAAATTGAAACCGTAATGATGAACCCTTAACTCTCTGGAGTCTGAGGGTATTTCAGACACTCTGATGTAGTCTGACATGGCTTGACTTTTTTTTTTTTACAAATTACACACATCTAAAATGATTTTTTACAAAGTGTTACACAGACTTTTTTTTCAGCACAAACTCAGCAACAGTGTCAAAACAGTAAGAGTGTCATAAATCTATATTTTGATTAAATCTGCTCTAAACTGAGACTTTCCAAAAATCTATTTTCAGATGTGCTGATATATTGTGAAAAAAACATTAAACATTTCTAGCCAAGACTTTTGAGCTCAGATCTGAATAAACAGAGGTGTTGGCTAAACACTGCTTATTACAGTTTTTAGACATTGTATGTGGTTTTAATTCTGAAGCTTAACTAATGCGAGGTGACACTGTGTTTTCCTCAGCCACTAACACTAAAGGTGTGAACACTCAGGGAGAGGTCTATTGTTCACATTCACCTCAGGCAGAAGTCTTTGGTTAAAATTCCACACATTCCAAGGCTGGTAATCCAACCAATGGCAGGTCCGGAATTACTATGTCATGAATGACAGCTTGCGTCGTTTGGCAGGAAAAATAGCACAGGTCTCTGAATTGTTGTCACAGACCTGTCTCTGCTTATTTAAGCTCCTCCTTATTTAAAACTAAATATATATATGCTCCATAACGTTTCCTCATCACTTACAGTTTGTATCTAAAATTGGATCACTGTTTGCCAAACCGTTTTAATTTTATATGGGTATTTCTTTACATTTGCGATGTCCTGTACTTCCCAACCAATTATCTGGTTGGTATAGTGTAGTAGATAACTATGCTGCCTTTCACGTGGCAAACTTATATTGAATCCCCAGCCTGACACCACACTATTCCAGTGAGTCCTTGGGCAAGACTCCTAATGATACAAATGTAACATGATGTAAAAATGAGTGCTTTTAAATTTTAACATTGTATTTGATAGCATTATATGTATGTTATAATACACAGAAAATTTTATTTTCTCCTGACTTGCTATTTTGTTTTTAGCTTTTGTTGTAAGAAAACAGTCTAAATTCTTTAGTGTAAGAACTGGTATTTTTGGACAGCATACAAAAAATTTATTGAACGTTATTGACATAATAAGGTATATGTTTATTTAACCATTAATGATGTTCTCAACCATTTGGTAAATGAATGAATGACTGCCCAGAATTGGGCCAGTTGTGGTTGCTGGAATATTTACTTCAATTTGTCCTTTGCTATATACCAAGTACCAAACTTTATACACCTGAACAGTACTATTAAATATTATAATTATTAAGTAAAATGTTTATGAAAATTTGTTTTGCTATTTTGTCACATTTGTGAGAAAATAAAAAATTTTCTATAATTTTTTTTGGGCATTTTTATTTAGCCAAACTACATTAATTGAATAAAAAATATACAGCTTCCAACAGCCTGAACTGGCCTGATTCTGGGCCAACATTCACAATTCGTCTTTGTTGTGTGTCAGACCTGTATGCAGTATGTGTCCTAGGTTTTAAGGTTGGAACCATTTGGTAGAGGCCAATAATAATTGCTGAATATTGCAGAAATGTATCCCAATGTTGCAATAACTATTGCCAAACGATATTGTTGCAGCTCTTGTTGAAAGTGGGTTAGAGATGCTGTCTGAGCCCCTGGGTCAGAGTGGCAAGAGAATTGGAGAGGGTTAATCAGCTGGCACTGATTAAGGGTGGACAGCCAGAGGTTAATAATAGTCAAGTTGCCAGGAGCAGGAAAGCTCATTATGTGTTGCTTGTCCCTTGTGGCTGTGTGGTAGTTTCCCTGTTCGCTACATGGGCAAAAGAGGATATGTGTTGTGAGCATCTCCACAAAGTATTTCAACTCTCTTTTAGATGTGTATATATATTTGAGAATAAAAACTGTTAGAAGCAAAGCAGTTGTAGTGGGTTAGTTTACACAAACGTCCAGGGCTGATTTATGTTACCAGTCCAGCTCAGACTCTGACTGTACAGTCTCCAATTTCAACATTGCTTATAACTGAAGTGCATTGGTGGTATCTTTAATTCTGGGATGACTAAGCACTGAAGGCTTCCACTTTTTTCTGGTAAGACTGCATGATCAGAATCATCCAAGTGTCCGCAAGGGTTGGATGCAGGATGCAATTGCAAGCTTTATTGAATGTAACAAAAACTACAAACCTACAACATGCAATGAGGAAAATAACAATACTAACCACTATGACCATGAGGATGAGATCAAAAGAAGGTGATGATGATGATGTAGACTATAGTGCAGGGGTGTCAAACTACAGTTCTGGTTCAATTTGTAGTGTCAGAGGAAAGAAATCACCTGTGCTTGACTTGAGCTCTCCAGGACTGGAGTTTGATATCACTGCTATTGAGTGACGAGGCCAGACAAAGCACCCAGGAAAAGGCAGGAATACATATAAACAGTAATCAAGGCTGGGACAGGTGCAAACAGAAGTAAACATGGCAAAACACAAGACACAGGTGAATACAATGACATGAAGCGTGAGCATAGACACTAAGCATAGTCAAAAACACGAGACAAGGCAGGCAAAAATGAGGTCGAAGACTAATCCAAGATCAAATAACCAGAGATACAAAATACAAGAAACAAGGCTTGGTAAGGCATGGATTAAGTGGCAATACTTCACATTGGAAAAACCAACACACAAAGCTTAAATAGAGTCTCTCTAATGAAGAGCAGGTGTAAGCAGTCAATACTCAGGCGAGAGTGACCTTCGGACTCCCATCTGATTGGTGGAGTCGGAGCACCTCTCGCGTGGTGGTTGCTGGGAAATGGAGTTTGTTTTGGGTTCGTTTATCTCACCATTCCTGACACAAAGACAGAAATGAAGACTAAACCAGGCTAAAACCTGACACCAAGATTGGAATCTGTTAATTTTTGCTTGCCTGTTACTTTCAAAATTGCACTTTATTTGATTTCATGTTATTTAAATAAACTATTATTATTATGTATCAACTCTGGCACTGAAAATCATGAGAAATGTGATGTTCATTAAGCCCACATAATGTTAGTTATGGGTTTAAAACATGACTAATAACTTATTTGGCCATACACTCGTAAAAGTGATGGTTCTTCAAGGGTTCTTTAGTAAAGAACCATGACCACTCAAATAACCTAAAGGATTCTTTTCATGGTGAAAGGGTTCTTCAGATTGATGAGGAATGTGTTGTAGATGGTTCTATACGGAACCTTTCTGAAACAGGCTTGTTACAATGTCAAGCTTGTAATAATAGAAGAACTCTTTTGCTTCTATATAGAACCATTTTTCAGGAAGCTTCTGTGTAGAAGCATCTACAGCACAATCATCAATTTGAAGAAACTTTCACCATGGAAAGAAACCTTTGGGTTCTTTCCGTATTCATGGTTCTATATGGAACCATTTTCTTTACTAAAGAACCTTGAAGAACCATCCCTGTCATCCTAGGAATAAACCTACATCTGTATTTTAGTAACCATCGTGAAGTCGAATTCCGATCATGCTGCTTGCCATCGGCAGCCGGGCAGAGAGAGGCTCAGGGATCTGCCAGGTGATCCATCAGAACTGGGGATTTTCTCTGAGTGCATTGACTGCCTGGCAGTGATGTATTGGCAGCAGTTGGAAAAGAGGTGGAACTTGACTTCACATGCATTGGAGTCTGCGCTCTCCTAGAGTCAGAGACATTACAAGCGATAGGGAGAGCCAACAAATGGGCGTAATATTCAGGCTGCACACAGTAGTGTCTTGTTTTGAGTTCATTAGAGACTAAAAACAACATTCTTATATTTTTAGTAGTTTGGGTCTGAAAGGTTTATGTCTTTCTTTCCTGTAGTCTCACATCCCACTGAAAGTTGCTGGTACTTTTAAAGGTCTAATTTTTTGTGACTGGTACTGTCTCAAGGTTATCTGTGATCATATTCTCATGTATCAGGATTGACTTTGTAGTGAGTCTGCTGTAATATTCAGACTTGCTCTGTTCAGTGTTTAATATTCCCAGTTTAATGTCCTTTAAGAGTAATGACAGGTCAAACAGCCCCAGTGGTAATGAGTGCTGTAAATGGATTGGCAGTACCTGGTTCATGATGTTCTTCTCAGTTACGTATCTACTTGTCTGTCCTGTTTTCATCTTGTCTAATGGAATCAAGTCAATGAACATGTTAACACTGCTGTTGAGTCTGGAACAGGCGATGACTTTGAAACTGTAAAACCAAAGATTCAGCTGTTTAGAAGTTTTAACTCTGAACAACAGCAATCCCCATTGAGTGTTTTCCAAGCCTTTATTCCATCATGTTCTGTTGTTTTGTCCTTTGAGGCACACTAAGCACAAGGCTCTGAAGAATGGATCTTACATTTTCTGTCCATGTCTCGTCTGAGTGGGAGAACAGCCACAGAGCTCTTTAAATTCCTCTTTTATTGCCTGTAGATTTCGAGATGTAATATTGTTGGCCTCTTAAGCATGCTTTTTTGATCTTACTGTAGTTGAGAGACATAAATGTTCTTCTACGGCGCTCTAGATGTTCAGTACTGAGAGCAGTTTGACATGATTAGAATTTAAAGTGCATTATGGCCTGAAGTTGAGTTACAGTGGATGTTTTTCTCAAGCCCACTTCAACTTACTGACTTTTCCACTTAACCCAGATATAGTCAGCCCCAGCATGACTGCACGGTGGCTTGGTGGTTAGCATGTTCGCCTCTCAGCGCTGAGGTCTTGGGTTCAAGTCCCCATCTGGTTGGAGTTTCTATGCTCTTCCCGTATCTGTGTAGATTTCCTCCCACAGTCCAAAAACATGGAGATCAGGTGAACTGGCTCTAAATGACCCTGCTGTGTGTGAATGAATGTGTATGTACAGTGAGGAAAACAAGTATTTGAACCTGGAGGACTAGGGAAATCACCCAGGACAGAGTGCCAACCATATCTGGGCACACACACATACAGTGAGGAAAGTAAGTATTTGAACACCCTGCAAATTTGCAAGTTCTCCTACTTGCAAAACATGGAGGGGTCTGAAATGTTCATCTTAGGTGCATGTCCACTGTGAGAGACATAATCTAAAAGAAAAAAATCCAGAAATCACAATGTATGATTTTCTTATAATTTATTTGTGTGTTACTGCTGCAAATAAGTATTTGAACACCTGCCAATCAGCAAACATATTTGGGTGTTACTGCTGCAAATAAGTATTTGAACATCTGCCAATCAGCAAACATTCTGGCCCTCAAACACCGGTTTGAGGTCGATAGCTGCATAAAGACACCTCCCCACCCCACACAATCAGTAAGACTCCCAACTACTAACATGGCTAAGACCAAAGAGCTGTCCAAAGACAGACACCAGAGGCAAGATTGTAAACCTTCTCAAGGCTGAAAAGGGCTACGGGGCAATTGCCAAGCAGCTTGGTGAAAAAAGATCAACTGTTCGAGTAATTATTAGAAAATGGAAGAAGCTAAACATGACTGTCAATCTCCCTCTGACTGGG
>BRDA01073378.1:0-28703 GCA_036984385.1 Crenuchus spilurus | reverse complement strand
ATATACATTATTACCTCCGCCAAGGAGGTTATGTTTTCGGTACCTTTAGCGTTTGTTTGTCTGTTTGTCTATTTGTCCGTTTATCTGTCAGTTTGTCCGTTTGTCTGTCAGCAGCATGGTTGGTTGATTTTATTAATTAAGGCTGGTTTATATTATAAGGCACACATTTAAACACTGCCTTATATCTTCATTTAATCATATTTCATGGCTGAATTTTCCTTTTATGATTTACATATGTAGGTACATGCAGGCAGTAAAGATATAATATTGTGTATTGGTATACCAGTATATCTCATTAGGTACATGTACAGTTGCTATAAACCTAATTATAATATCTCAAATGTTTCTTTAAGTTCTTAGATGAACCTAAATGGGCAAAAAACAATAAATCTGCATTTTTCACCTCCAAAAATGCTAATTTTTCTCTGTCCTCTGGAGGTGTGCCCCTTGGGCCCCAGCCAGAGCATTGCACCTGGACCCCTTTAAATGATCAACTCAGTGTGAATGTAAATTATTAAGGGGATAATATAAAATATCAAACATGGACAAATTTTGTTTTATGTTGTATATTATTGCAATTTGTCATATTATGTCTTTAAATTAGAGTTTGTCCTATATGGAATTTAATAAAGAATTACCCCTCTCCAATGCCCAAAATGCACCTGAGACTATCTAAAAAGGCTTCAGCTACGGGCCTGTCATGGCAAAGAACTCTTTGAGGATCTTAAAAGATGAATTGTTGCACTACATGAAGATGGCCAAGGCTACAAGAAGATTGCCAACACCCTGAAACTGAGCTGCCAAGATAATCCAGCATTTTAAAAGAGCAGGGTCCACTCAGAACAGACCTTGCGTTGGTCGTCCAAAGAAGCTGAGTGCACATGCTCAGCAATGCTCACATCCAAATGCTATCTTTGAAAGATAGACACAGGAGTGCTGTCAGCATTGCTGCAGAGATTGAAGAGGTGGGGGGTCAGCCTGACAGTGCTTAGACCATACACCGCACACTACAACAAATTGCATGGCTGTCACCCCAGAAGGAAGTCTCCTTTAAAGTCTGTACACAAGAAAGCCCACAAACAGTTTGCTGAAGACATGTCAACAAAGTACATGGATTACTGGCACCATTTCCTATGCGCTGATGAGACCAAGATTAATTTATTTGGTTCAGATGGTCTCAAGCATGTGTGGCGGCAATCAGGTGAGGAGTACAAAGATAAGTGTGTCATGACTACAGTCAAGCACGGTGGTGGGAATGCCATGGTCTGGGGCTGCATGAGTGCAGCAGGTGTTGGGGAGTTACATTTCATTGAGGAACACATGAACTCCAATATGTTCTGTGAAATAATGAAGCAGAGCATGATCCCCTCTCTCTGAAAAAACTGGATCACAGGGCAGTGTTCCAGCATGATAATGACCCCAAACACACCTCTAAGACGACCACTGCTTTATTGAAGAGGCTGAGGGTGAAGGTGATGGACTGGCCAAGCATGTCTCCAGGCCTAAACCCAATAGAGCATCTCTGGGGCATCCTCAAGCAGAAGGTGGAGGAGCGCAAAGTCTCAAATATCCACCAGCTCCGTGATGTTGTCATGGAGGCGTGAAAAAGCATTCCAGTGACAACCTGTGAAGCTCTGGTAAACTCCATGCCCAGGAGAGTTAAGGAAGTTCTGTAAAATAATGGTGGCCACACAAAATATTGACACTTCAGGAACTTTCACTAAGGGGTGTACTCACTTTTGTTGTGGTTTAGACATTAATGGCTGTATCTTGAGTTATTTTGATGGAAGAATAAATTTACACTGTTATATAAGCTGCACACAGACGACTTTTTATTGTGTCAAAGTATCATTTTGTCAGTGTTGTCCCATGAAAACATATACTTAAATATCTGCAGAAATGTGAGGGGTGTACTCACTTTTGTGATACACTGTATAAGCCAACATTAAAGCAAAAGTTAGATTTAGAAATTCAATTAAACATAGTTAAAACAAGGTGTCCAAACTTATGACTGCATCTAAGTATCATGTTTACAAAAAAATTAACTCCTGAAAATCCTCTTTTTTAAAAGACTGTAATCAGTAGAGTGATGAAGTTGGGGTGACCAATCTGTCTTAAGAAAGAGTTGGTCAAGTCTGACATCTACATTTCACTGTGCACCTTTATGAACTACCTGAAATCGTATTTCTCAGATATTTTCTTCGCCTGAGACCAAATAAAGTTATTACTTTTTCAGTGCCATTTCATTTAGCCTCTTCCTCCATGGCCAGTGAATACAGATTTTGCTAATACGCAGGCATTGCTAATAAGATATGCATTAGGCAAATGAGAGGAAGGAACCAGAGGAGACTAATTTGAACCATCATACCTTAGAAATTTCATTTTAGCCCATGGTGCTGTGTTTAATGTTCAGTGTCCAAAGCCTACAAGGGACAAGGGATCTACATTCAGGCAATTCCCCACTCTGATAAATGCAGGAGAGTTAATTGTAGTGTTAACATGTATAATTTTCACGCCCCCTGCTGTGGCCATACCCGGCCCTCATGTTAGTGTTCTCATTCCCCTTGTGCCTTTTTGTTGTCATTCACAACATGTGTCATGTCCTCACCCCATCGTGTCTCTCTGTCAGGTTAATGTCTTGCATCTGTTATGTCTGATATCACTGCCCTGTGTGTTAATCTCCCCTTTGGTTAGATGTAGTATTTAAGCTCCCTTTTGTCTGAGTCCTGTGTCAGTCATTGATTGTTTTAGTGCATGATTCTGTATGTATGTGATCTCAGATAACCTCAGTGTCATCTTTTTTTGCTTATTTATAGTTACAGTGTTTTGTTTAAGTTGTATCTATGTATCAATAAATACCTTTGTTTGGATTCCACCTCTGCAGCCATCTCCTCCTACAAACCTCCTGTTACAATAATCTTTATGCACATGCAAGTATTTTGTGACATTAACAGTTAACAAACAACTGTTAACTATACAGGGGGAAAATGTTTTCCCATCTGACATTCTTATTTTCAGTGATGTTACCTACACAAATGGTATAACAATGACAGTAATGTCTTGGCCTTATAAATGATAATAAAGAATGCAATTAAATTTAAAAGTTGAATTGTATTATTATATACCAGGTAGTGCTTGTATCTTGTATTCAAAAATCCATTTAACACCTTACCTCAACATTTCCACCTCTGCTTTTGGTAGAACTTCTAATTCCTCACTTTCTCTATTCAATAAAACCCAAAATTGTGGTAAATAGGCTCCAAGTTTACTGAGTACTTGGAGTGTAATTGCAGACCAGACAGTTGTCATGCTTGGCAAGTGAGTTATGATGCACCTCCATTTGATACATAGTCCAAAATGACAGACAGAGGATTTGCATGGCTTTTGAATATTGGCTCAATGCAAAGCAAAATATTTGGCATCAGTCTGATACACAGAGAAGCCCAATAAAGTGATGTGGATTTTCCAAACTTTGTTGTGCACTGCAGTCATAAATATTGCTTTTTATGTAGCCAGAATGAGAAAATCTGGATGTCAGTGATTAGGACTAAAAGGTAAAGGAAACCTTGCCCACACATGATTGATAAACCCTCCGATGGCCATCAGTATATCAGTGAGATAGTGATAGTGAAGCATCTGAATATATTCAAGAAAATATCTTGTACCAACACTGTTCATTTACTTAAGTTCATTCAAATCCTAAACTTAATATCAGTCCGGAACATATCCCTAATTGTGAACCTTATCCTAACCCTAATCTTAACATTAATCTCAATCCAAAACCTAATCCTAAATCCTAAATCCTCAATCCTAAACCTTAATCATAAACCTAATCCAAGTGCAACCCAAAACCTAATCCTAACCTTCACCCTGGTCTTAATGGTAACCCTAATCTGAACCCAAAACCTAACATTAATTTGTACCCTAAACCTAATCATACATTTCACCCTGGCCTTAATCATTAACCTAATCCTAATCTCACATTGAAACCTAATTCTTACAATCATCCTGGCCATAATCCTAACTCTAATCTTAACATTAATCTCAATCCAAAATCCTAATCCTTACCATCGTCCTGGCCTTAAGACTAACCCTTACCTTTAAATGAATCTCAACCCAAAACCTAATTCTAACCCTAATCTTAACATTAATCTCAACCTAAAACCTAATCCTGTCTCTCATGGTAACCCTAACCTAAATCTCAGCTTAAAACCTAATCCTAAATCTACTTTGGCCCTAATCCTAATCTTGACCTAACACTCAACCCAAAATATCAGTTAGAGGATGTTGTAAACAGCAGGTCTATCATATACAGTGGTACCTAGAGATACAAAGTTAATTTGTTCTGTAACGGAGCTAGTAAGTCAGTCAACTTGTATATCAAACAAATTTCTCCCATTTAAAATAACTTAAATAGATTTAATCCGTTCCAGCCCTGGGAAACATCCCCAAACCATCCTAAATTATGGACAAAAAGACATGTTTTGAATTAAGAAACACACATACAGTATATACACTTTACCAGTGCATAGCAACATATTTCAATTTCAGATTTCAATAAATATAAATGTAAAACAATTTTTGGGGAATTCTCGCTGTAGTATTTTAAATTTGTGGGGAATTCGATGCGCTGTGTATTACAGATGCGTAGTGCGCGCTGTACAGTAAAATCTCTCTTCTCCCATTTCACTTCGGCATCTGACTGCTGTCAAGAAATTCAGCAAATGGCTGAAGAAAATGATGCCATGGATCGTTATTTGCTGTTTAGTACAAAACACAATTTTCACTCAGAAGCAGCAGCAAGTCTCCATACATACCAGCATGCGCACGCAGGCTGTGCCTGCCTTTCGACTACGCGAAATAATATTAACAGTACAGTATTTTACATGATTACTGTAAGTGTGTTATTAAAATTAAATAGGGTAAAGGGTTTAAAACATTTTTACTATCAATTTTTTTTTTCAAAAAGAAGGAGTACAGCACACGAGACTTGATTCTGTGGGAACACGAGAAGATGCAGGTGTTCTGCTGCTCATACTGGACCTTTGCGCGCTGTACTGTTCTCAATAAATTCAGCAACTTTCTTTAGAATGGGAGGCCATGGTTCGTTCTTTGCTGTTCAGTATAAAACTGTTTCACTTGCATATCTATTGTTCACGGCCGGCACGCGCATGCGGAGGACGCGTACCCGCGTGCCTGAGTTTTTTTGACCGAAAATGAGATGCAGGTGTTGTGCTGCCCATATGTGACCCTTTGCGCCAATGCGCCAACTAGCAGCAGCCACTCGTATCTTGAAATTTCCCTCGGATCTTGAACAAAAATGGACGGAGACACAGCTCCTATCTTAAAAAATTTGTATGTTAGTCTGCTTGTATCCCAAGGTACCACGGTACTATATTACACCTGTTACATTCAGTGTGTTAATCTACAGAACCTGGACTCTTCATATAAAGAGAAAAACAGATTATCTCCAACTTTTCTCAGCCATCTAGAGATTATTTACTCAATATATTCAAATGTGATTTTGACTACAAATGAGCTGTTTCATCCATAAAAGTCCTCTCAAAATAAAGTGACAAACATTCTTTTTGAGCTATTAAAGCTATTTGTGGCCAGAAAGATGTGAATGTCAGTGATTATGGGTAAAGGTTTGGGGAACACACGCCTACAGAGTGTTCATCACCAAAGAAAAAGAAAAACAAACAGTGATGGTCTTACTCACTGGCCAGTTCATTAGGTACACATAGTTTGTATCTACATTCACTGCCCTTTTTAGCTCCATTGAGCATATTGGTGCACTTTGTACAGACTGTAGTCCATCTGTTTCTCTGCATACTTTCTCATCCTGTTCTTCAATGGTCAAGCCCCCCACATAACCGCCAATTTTTAAGTGACAAAAACCTTTGGAATTTGACAGACAGTAGATGTCATTGACATTTTCATTTGTTTGCCTGAATTATAAAATGCTATATTTCAACAAGACTTTTAAAAATTATGTATTACATTATTATGATGGGTCTGGATTATTCAAGAGATAACAGGACATCCTTGACTTACTTGCTACAAATTTTAATCAATGCACATCATGCTATTGTACTAAATACTACCTTTACATTAGGGAATGTTCAGTGTAACACAGAGACCTTGAGGGAAGATGTTTTAATCACCCAATTTTAATCATAATGCAGATTAATACAAACATAAAGTCATTTTTGAGAGAAGTTTGATGTGCTATAAAATCAAAATGTAGCATGAACCCTGAACACTGACAGTGTGGTCCTTACAAAATGGAAGTTTTTAAAGCTTAAATATAAATACAAAAAGAGTAAAATGAAATGAAATAGTAATGAAAAAGACTAAAGTAAATGTAAAATGCTAAATGAATGGTGGTATCTTTAACCTCTTCTGTTTGCTAATTTTCATGTACTAGTACTTATTCAACATAAGCAGAAGACTCAAAGGTGTGAGCCATTATTGTGATACGTTGTACAATATTTACTTTTTGGAGCTGCATTTACTTTTTGATTTCATGTCAAATGCAGAACTTTATATATAAATGTCTCTTGTTAGAGCATCACCGTGAAAATAACAGGATTTTTTGTACATAAAAGTAATTGTGATAATTGTCAATATATTATGTTATTATTTACTAATATTGCCTAGAACCTGAATTAAAATGTTGTGCCTGAAAGGGCAACTGAAAAGCAAGGAGGTGCATTGAGAATGTAAATGTACTGAATGAAACCATCTCATTATTATAAGTATCTGGATGGTATAGAGTGTATTTAGAACTGATTTTAGAGATGAAAGTCCCAAAGCACCACTGGATCGAGAGACCTTTTATATGAGATCTGATAATAACCTTCAGATGTGGAGTGTATGAGTGTCTGTGTTCTACAGTAGCAGCCCTAGATCCTGCTTGTTGTCATGCATTATGCACCAGCCTTTACAATATATTTATTTATTATTTGTCTTTCAAGATCAAAATGAATGCCAAACAAATTCCCACCATAAATATTGTAGCACAGACACCAGGATGAAAGTATGTGAAACTTTGAAAGTAGTACAGCTTTATGTTCCCTTAAAATAAGGAGCAGAGTTGAAATAATTGTAACAATATTATTCTGAGTGATCTTTTGTAGATTAATAAACTCTCAACAGATTATCAGCAACATGTCTGCATTACACATCAGCAAAGCATCCAAGTAAATATTCTGTAATCTGTAATCTCAACACCTAATCCTAAAGCCTAATCTTAAACCTTACTCGTAACTCTAATAAAGCAAAATCCTAATCCCAAACTTCATCCTAAACCTAACCTTAACCCTTCCCCGTAATCGGAGCTGTAACTTTATTCTCAATACAAAACCAATCTTAATCCTGACCCTAATTTTAATCTCAACCCAAGACCTAATCCAAACCATCACCTGATTCTAACCCTAAACCTATTTTCAACCCAAAACTTAATTGCAAGCTTAATCCTAACCCAAACCCTAATCTCAACCCAAAACCTAATCCTGACCCTCTTCCTAATCCTAACCCTAATCTCAACACAAAACCTAATGCAAATTTTCACCCTACTCCTAACCATATACTTAATCTCAACCCAAAACTTAATCTCAACTCTCAAGCTAATTCTAACAATAAATCTAATCTTAAACCAAAATATAATCCAAACACACCCTAATCCTAACCCAAAATCTTATCCCAACCATACTCCTAACCCTAAATCTAAAATAAAGCCAAAACCTAATCCCAAACCTCACCCTACTCCAAATCCTAACTCTAATCTCAACCCAAAAACCTAATCCAAAGCCTCAACCTTAATCCTAACACTAATCTAATCTCAGCCAAAATCCTCAACCCACACCTCAACTCAAAACCTAAATCCCATCTCTGATTCTAAACCAAACCTTAACAACTGAGTTTCTATAAATGGTGTGTTAATAATGTGAACATTTGTAGACAATACATAGATAATCTGTAGCTAGAAATAGTGACCTTTCCAAATAAAGTGAAATTGTGAAAGTGAAAAAATTGAAGTGAAAGAAATTTTTCTAATGAGGTATTACTATTCATGTGCCCCATAAACCAAACCTGAAGGTCAGCTATATTAGTCTACTTACATGTACAGCATTTGGCAGACGCTCTTATCCAGAGCAATGTACAACAGTGCTTTGTTTACAATATGAGAATTATCTCAGCTAGTACAGACAGATTAAAGTCCAAATACTCTTCAGTTCAGACACTGTTTTAACAAAATCAGTATTACATAGAAAGAAAGATACAATTATAAACAATATAAGAGCATATCAATGCATTACAATAAGAGTTATAAACTAGTGCTCACTTAAGTGCTCAACAAAGAGATAAGTCAACTTGGGCTGATTGAAGTCCAGCCAAACAGCTGAATTCTGGATCAGGGGCCTGATGGCATGCATAGGAAGACCAGTCAGGAGTGAGTTGCAGTAGTGAAGTCTTGGATAAACACCTGGGCAGCATCCTGAGTTAGAAAGGCTTGGATCCATAAATGTTGAAGAGGAGGAACCTGCATGACTGAGTCAAGTTTGTGAGTTTGCAAGTTCTCAGACTGAACTAGATTTAAATTTAACCTTGTTTGGACTCAATAAAGGAAGGCTTGACTACCACCCCAGTGCTATTACTTGAAAATACTCCATAATGTACAAATCCACGAAAATATTGCTTAGTAAATGTAAATAGTTTCTACATCATTAATATCACTCCTGTATTGTGTCTATGGATGCTCAAATTGTTAATTGAGCTCACTGATGAAAGCATTAGTCAGGGTTAGGTTTAGGGTAATATATAATACAGTACTATACACAAAGTTGAGCGCTGAGGTCTTGGGTTCAAGTCCCCATTTGGGTGGTGTTTCCATTTTCTCCTCATGTCTTCATGGGCTTCCTCCTACAGTCGGAAAACATAATTGGGTACTCAAAACTCTGTACATATGCATGTGTGTGTATATATGCCCACCGATAGATTGACATCCTGGCTAGCTTGGCTAGGGTAGTGTGAGGGGGTAGGGGACTCACCACAACCCTGATCAGGATTAAGATAATGGATGGATAGTTGAATGTTAGTTAATATCATTGTATATAAGATGAACATCTAAAAAGCATCTATTGTGTTTCTCAAACTTACCAAAACTTGAAGACTGGACTGACAACCCCTAGTTCTCAAGGACAAGATAAACAAACCCATAACCCCTTACTTACAGTTACTGCGCCCATGTACCTCACTAGGTTCAACAGTCAGCAATGGAGCACAAGTGATTTCTGTGAATGGTACAAATAAAATTATTCTGAAAAGAAATTCTTACTTTAAATCACATCCTCACATGAACTTTTCATTCTATGCTTATAAAGACACGAGTCAGCTGGGTTGTGTAACTACAAAGCATCTTGATGTCTCCCTGACAGTTTCTTCTGAATATTTTACATGAGCATTCCTCGGATCTGAATCTATTAGTGAGTTATTTGAGAAGTCTAAACTTTAATTAAAAACAAGTTAGCAGCCATCTGTAAAGGTAATTTGGAATGGTATTAATATTTCATGCTCAACACATTCATTTATCAAATTTTGAGTATGTTATGTTAGAATGTGCTAGCATGAGGATTGCTGAAGATAGTCTAGATAGATAGATTGTCTATAGGATGTTAGTCACATTTTTGTAAGTCAATTATTTATAGTGCATCTTAAAAAAATAGAATATGTTCATAATTTAATGTAAAATATATTGTGCACTGAACAAAAATATCAACGCAACACTTTGCTGTCATTTTTCAGGAGCTGAACTTAAAGGTCTAAGACTTTTTCTATGTACACAAAAGGCCTTTTGTCATGTCATGTCACACGCCATCATTGCTTCGCGATGGTAGGCTACACAGACGAGTCACTTCTCTCCAATGCCATCTGTCTCTGGTTGCTAGCAGCAGGCTAGCACCTAATAATCCAGTCCATGTCATGATGTTATCCATCCAGGTTATTCTTGGTCTTCCACATCTTTGGACTCCCTCCACAAGTCCAGTCATAACACTTCCTTCAATGCTCTCATGTGCATGCCTCATCACATGACTGAAGTAACGTAACTTGCGGGATTTAATGTGCATCAGTAACTCATTTTTGAGTTTAGACAAATTTGTCTAAATCTGTTAGTGAGCACTTCTCCTTTGCCAAGATAATCCATCCACTTTGCAGGTGCAGCAAATCAAGATGCTGTTTAGACAGCATGGTTATTACACAGGTAGCCTGAAGCTGGAAACAAAACAGGCTACTCTAAAATGTGCAGTTTTATCATTCAGCACAATGCCACAGATGTCACAAGTTTTGATGGAGCATGCAATTAGCATACTGACTGCAGGAATGTCCACCAGAGCTGTTGCCTGAACTAAATGCCAATTTCTCTACCATAAGCGATCTCCAAAGGCATTTTAGAGAATTTGGCAGTGATCCAACCAGCTTCACAACCACAAAACAAGTATAATCACACTAGCCCAGTACCTCCACATCCAGCATCTTCACCTCCAAGATTATCTGAGACCAGCAACCCGGGCATCTGCTGCAACAGTCAGTTTGCATAACCAAAGAATTTCTGTACAAACTGTCAGAAACTGTCTCAGGGAAGCTCATATGCATGCTCGTCGTCCTCACTGGGGTCTCCAACCGACTGCAGTGTTCAGTGTATATTTATTATACATAAAGTTGTTTTAATGTTGGTACTGTTTGAACAGTAATTTATTCAAACTCTAAATTAAATATTCTAATAATTGAGATACTGGATTTATGATTTTCCTGAGCTATAAGCCAAACAAAACAAAAAAATACCATCACTAATACCTAGAAAGAAGATACACAATTATACACATAGACATATCTTTCCATATTAGCTTACTATCAGCATTAGGACTACATTTTACATTTGGGTAGTAGCTAAATACCAAAGAAGAGATTAAAATGTATGATTTAGTCATAAGTGATGAGGGAAACTTGACTATTATCATGCTAACAGCCTGTAATCTGCATGCCATTTGGGTTGAAAGACCTTGGTTTCAACTTCAACTGGATGAGATGAAGTGAAAGCAGGGATATTAGGGTTAAATGGCAGAATGCTGCAGACAAGTGCAGTGCTTTGAATAAACACTTTCTCTAGATTTTGTGCAGAATTCTAAGGAGAAGCAAAATCAATGGGTTTCTATGGGAGGATAAAGGGATGAGAGAAAGGAAAGCATGTTTAGACAGACAAGTAGCGTACATCAATAAGAACGATAGTCACCTCAAGCTTTCTGCGAGGTTTGTTGGTGTTGCTTGAAAGCTGAATGTGCAGTGAATCCAGTGGCTTTCTGTGGGATGATGGAGGGATGAAAGGATTGTGGGATTGCAGTGCTATCATTATTTGAAATGCAGTTTTGTGCTTCGGGTGCACAGATGAATCTTTTTAGAAAGTCTGATGGCTTTGGCTTGAAAATTCAAGGAGTATGAAAATCAATGAGGGTAAAGGGAAGGAAGAAAGAAGAATGTGGATGACAGGATAACAAGCATTATTGGCGTGATATTGGATCAACAATTGAATCTTTCCATTTGAGTTTCTGTAGCTCACAAATTCAAGGAATTGCAAAATCAATGTTATTTTATGTGGTTGGAAGAAAGTACAGCATGGGTGAAATCCAGTCATATACTTCACTCTCCCTATGAGCTTTGGTGGTGCAGAAAAAAACACACAAGAAGAAGTGAAAACTGTGGGATGATGGTGGGATGAAGGACAAGAAAAGAGGGAAACCTAAAAGACTGCTGTACGTATAAAATGGTCAAAGGCATTGGGTCAAAATTCATGGACTAACAAAATGGACAGAAAAGATAATGGTTAAATAAATGGATGTCATCAGTGAAGTCCTGTACTTGATATTGAGTTTGATGGCTGTAGTTTGAAAGTTCATGGAGTATGAAAATCAATAGGCTTCTATGAGAGGATGGAAGGATGAAAGCATGTATAAGAGGGATGCAAAGATACTTTTTATTGATCCGCTCTTTTTATTTAATTCATTCAGAGTGAATATACACATAGACTCACTATGGAGCACAGCACACACACTAGGGGCAGTGAGGACACACATACCCAGAGTACAGGGCAGCCACCTGCTGCAGCACCTGAGGAGCAGTTGGGGATTTGGTGCCTTGGGGGCACTACAGTCATAGGTTTTTCTTGCCAGTTCAGCTGACCAGATGAATGAACAAACAGGTATAACTTAAATCCTATGATGGAGACTTCAATCAGATTGTTCAGATTTTTGATATTTATGATATTTGCATTGATCCCCCAGCAGACCTTGCCATAAGCTAGGCTTCTACAGTATAATGAACTCAACAAACAAAAGTAGGATAGTACTATTTTTATGTTAATTGCACTCTATAAACCCATACAAAACTAATTCCATCTCTGGCTTTGAGTGATTGCCCACCGTTCTGGCCCAACACTGATAGCAGATTGACTACTCAAACTTCTGACTGATGAGATCTCTGCAGAATGCCTACTTTAGACCAACTGCTCACCATCAACTACTATGACCTGCTCCAGATGCCCGACACTACTGACCACAATGAAGTTTATATGGACTTGATTTGCTGCTACCATTATTATTATTATTATTATTATTATTATTAGTAGTAGTAGTAGTAGTAGTAGTAGTAGTAGTAGTAGTAGTAGTATTACTATTCTTACATTCTGTCACTAGATCAGTACACCTGAACACTACAACAGCATCATAGGACTGTATGATGACTGTCTATCAATAAATTAAAGTGGAAGTGAAAGTTCTGCAATAAAAACTTAATTCTATGAAGCTCATCAGTGTTTACTTAAGCCAATACTACATCACTCATTCATTCAGCATCCTGGCCAAACACAAGTTACTACTCGACTTTAAAAGGAAGCATTTTGTTTTGTCAACTTCATCCTCCTTCTTCCCCATCACAACCACCAGTGTGGTCCGGTCCTGTTGCCCAGGGGAGTGGCTCCACCCATGCCATCCATCTATCTGGCAGTATTTGCTCTAGACCAAATGCTGCAGACCTGGGCTGGGGATGCCTAAGCCAATGACCCTAATAATTAATCTCTCTGCTAATATCCTCTTCAGAGTTTTTATGGCAGAACTGATAAGTATTTGATCAGAAAAGGATGGGTCCATGTCAGTCTGGTTCCTGCCAAGGGTTCTTCCACAAGTTCTATGGGAGTATTGTCACTGTTGGTCACTGAGGCTTTTGTGTTTTCTTATTGCTGGAACTCTGTGACAACATCAATTGTAAAAAATGCTTTATAAATACATTTGACTTGACTTGACTACCTTATGATAAATCAGGGTATCTAAATTGGGATTAAAAGATGAACTTGCATGAACACGATAAACACAATAAGATGGGTCACACTGTACAAGACCAGCCCAAATGGACAAAGTCTATGAGTTACTAAGGCTGTATGTTGAAAGCATTATGTGTAAGACCACCAGATCAAATTTATCCCAGTGGTATCATCATGGAAAACAAGCTCACAATAACAGTGTGTGTGCTCTAAGAATTATCTACTTGTTCCAAAGGGCTTAAAAGTCATTCTGTCAACGTTTTTTCATGTCTTTTTGCATTTACAGCCAATACGTTTTACATTCTTTGCAAAAGTGCCATGTAAGTATCAACACACTAATAGTGGAGCTCTGTAAACAGAGCAAAGACAACATGCTTTTCGCTCCATATTGGATTTAGTGCAGAGAGTTTCCATTTACAGATGAATTACTTGTACTTTCAAGTCATGGCTGTTGAGTACACTAATCCCAGCCTGTCTGTGGAGAATCTGATCATTATCAAGCCCCCAGAGCAGATGTCCCCAGTACAAGAGGAGTTTTAAGACACATTAAATGCGCACTGTGATAAAATCTGCCACAACTTATTAGTTTCCAGGAGTAATTAGCTTCTTATGTGTGTCTAGGTTGCTTTCCAGGCAGTAAAAATCTGATTTGAGCAAGCCTACTAGGTGTATTAAATGACCAGGATGTAACTACAGCCACTATAACCAGTTACCTCTGATATTATCTTTATCAAGTATGCAGATGAGACGACTGTGGTTGGCCACATCAGCAATACGTATGAAATTGCCTACAGGGAGTAGATAGAGAACAGTATGGTGCTCCACCAACAACCTCTCGCTTAATGCTGAGAAGACCAAAGAACTTATAGTGGACTTCAGGAGAGCAAAAACCTGCAGTCACTCTGATGGAGGTACAACATGTCAGCAGTGTCAAATTCCTCAGTGTCCACATTTTCAAGGATCTGTCTCGTCACCACAACACATCCACCCTGATCAGCTAGACACAACAATGCCTTTACTTTTAGATTCTTCTGTCTCCTCAGACCCTGACAGCTTTTTATCAGTGCACAGTTGAAAGTATCCTGATCAACTGTGTGACAATGTGGTACAGCAGCTCCACGGTGGCTGGGAGGAAAGATCTGCAGAAGGTGGTGAAAACTGACCAACATGTTATTGGTGCTCAACTCCAGCCACTGAACAGCTTCACTGCAGCAGATGTCTGTGCAGAGCACATAACACCCTCAAAGACTCCTCACACCTAAACCACAAACTCTTCACCCTCCTCCCATCTGGGTGGAGATACAGAATCATTCACACCAGAACCAGCAGGTTCAGGTCCAGCTTCTTCCCTACTTTCATCACAATTGTGAACTCTACACTTCACCTTTAACACTGTGACATATCTCACTGTAACATTCTCAATGCTGCTGCTTTATTTACATCTGTACTATGCCATGACTATCTATCTATCTATCTATCTATCTATCTATCTATCTATCTATCTATCTATCTATCTATCTATCTATCTATCTATCTATCTATCTAATAAATAAAACCATTGTTTAGAAAAAGAGCCCAGTTTCTGATAAGTAGCACAAAGCTTTCTTAAGTCGTAGAACGAGTATCACTTTTCAATTAAAAAAAAATCATTCTTGAGAAAATGCTGTTGCTGCTTCTATGGAAAGACTGATAAGTTAGATGGTTTCATTCTCCTAATGTTAGCTCAGAAGTGATGGAATGTATCCCGGAGGGTTGAGTTAATGCCAGATCTTATTCTTCTTGCTAGTCTGTTGGCTATAGATTTCAATGCCACACTGGCTTATGTGGAATATTTTCAGCGTGAAGTTATTACCAGGCCTGCACTCCCTCACCTCCTACCTCCCACTGCTGTCAGTGCAGAGCAGCATGCAAATACAGTGAGCTCTCCCATATTGAAGCCTGCGCATCTCCTCCCCAGTTTGCTTGCTGCTCAGTGGGCTCTCCAACAGAATAAATACCACACCTGTCAATGTCCACTTCTGTTTGCAGGAGTTGCTCATTTTTGACCTTTCTTTTATTAAATTCTTGTCTCTTGTGGCAATGGATGTGTTCCACCCGTGCATTTTATTGTGTTAAGTGACAGAAATAGATTCTTGTGTCAGGGGGGAAGAATTGAGTGATGGCCATCAGTGTAAAACTGTAAAAACTTAAAGATTTAAGGCGACTTACTGCAGTCCTTTTATTTAGTTAATTCAACTTTATTCAATTTTAAGGTCACCCAACTCAAAATATTTAGTTTAGTCAAAAGTTCTCTTGAATCATTTTTAAATAAATTATTTAGTCCCTTATTACTTTTGAATTAACTTTCCTGTGATTCCTTCACAATGCATCATTAGACTTTTCCCACCATGTGCTCTCAGATAGGCAGCTGTAACAGCCGCAGGGATTGAACTCATGATCTCCTGTTCAGGGCACGAACACTTACAGTAGATTAGATTAGATTCAACTTTGTGAATATGATTGCACACAGTGGAATTTGTCCTCCACATTTATCCCATCTGTGCAGTGAAACACACACACAGTAAGCTGTGAGATTATGTGCCTGAACTGTGGGCAGCCCTATCCATGGCATCCAGGTGTTGGGGTTTAGGTGCCTCGTATAGGGATTGAACCAGCAATCTTCCAGTCACAAGACCAGACCACTAACCACCAAGCCTCGGCTGCCATGAAACTTAGACAGCTGCACCATCACTGCCATAGAAAAGTAAATGCAATGTTAAACAAAGCACATAAAAGCATGCTGCTATAACATTAAATGAAATGTAGGCTTGTTCAGCAACCTTGGATATGATGTCGTTGTGTGATGAAATGAGTGTTAGCTGGTGTGGGAGGTGGATACAGATTTGTTTGATTTAATTTGCTTAATTAAGTGAGAGCAACTACAAAAATGAGTTGAGTGAAGCTAAAGTTGAAGTAATAAATAAAATATATATTTATTAATCAAAAACATTAGCTTTCTTACAGTGTATATTGCATTTATTTCACACAGCTTGTTTATGGTAAGTGAAGAGCATGCTGAAGACTGCAGCTCCCTTTTATTTGGTGTTTTATTTTTATCAAAAAATGTTAGAAATTTTATAAGAAATGTAACCTCTCCTAAGCAAATGTTATCAAGTTCATTTTTTTGTCTCCCACTGTGTCTGTAAGCTCTAAGTGATGTGTAACTTGCATGGCTGTGTTATTTTGGATTTATTAATAAGCCGTAAACACCAGCATGCAGACAAAAATGTTTCTTAGCCTGGGGACTTAAAGCTACAACCCACAGAATTCAGCTCTTGACGTTTGACAAAGTTCCATCACCCTGTGAGTCCTCACACATAGCAAAGACTGAGTGAAGCTATCAAGACTAGTTTTATATAACTTCACTATGAACAGGAAAACAAGTGTAAAATATCAGCTTAGGATGTACATACTGTTTTGAACATGTGTCACTGGTGCTGAAGTCATGGTGTCAGGGCTGTTTTCAGTTTATGTCTTGACTAATGGTTGACTTGTTATTTATGAACTTATAAGTTGATTTCAGCTTGTAAAGAATGGTTCTAGTCTTTGTAGGTGAGTGTTCCTTGATTCTGGTCACATATTTCCTCCACTTTCCAACACTCCTGACTCATCATATCAACTAATTAACAAGCTGTCAAGACACCATAGAGAAGGCGATGAATCTTAAATGTGCAGTTCAGAAGTATTACTCGAGGCAGATCTGGAAAGCGCTAGTATTGGCTTGTGTAAGTCATGTGACCTTTTACTTCCAGAGGCCATTGTAAAGACTATTTTATGACTTTTTTTAGTTAACTCAGCTTGAGATTTTTAGTTTCATCAAATGTTGTAACGCATGTAATTACTCAGATAAAATACAACATATTTGTGTGTGTGTGTGTGTGTGTGTGTGCGCATGTGTGTCAGTATAGGTGGTGCTGGAGGAGACAAAATGCGGAAAACACAAGGCTTTAGTATAGAAAGTAAACACTGTGGCAGTGAAACAAAACCAAACACCGGACTATGGCTTGACTAAGACAAAAAGATGGTGAAAAATAATGACTGTGAAAACATTAGGGCTAAATAGCAAAATATGATTAACATATAATGAGATGGCAGGGGTCTACAATGGCAGAGCTTTTTTAAAAATAAAGGAAGTTCCTAATCTTAAAGAATATGTCTTTTGTAGACTTTATTGCTCAAAGTGATAACAGGGCATCCAGTCAGGATGGCTTTGGAATTGGTGGATTAGCAGCAAACTCTGTTCTACAGTAGAAACAAACCTCAAGTGTAAAAGGAAAAGGAACATACAGGGGTTAGACAATGAAACTGAAACAGCTGTCATTTTATTGTGGGAGGTTTCATGGCTAAATTGGACCAGTCTGGTGGCCAATCTTCATTAATGTCACATTGCACCAGTAAGAGCAGAGTGTGAAGGTTCAGTTAGCAGGTAAGAGCACAGTTATATAGTATATTACAATGCACACAACATTATGGTGACGTACCAGAGTTCAAAAGAGGACAAATTGTTGGTGCACGTCTTGCTGGCACATCTGTCTTTGTGTCTAATTATTATTAAGCCACTTTGGGGTGTTTTGGAGGAGCGAGTCAGGAAACGGTTTTCTCCACCAGCATCACGTAGTGACCTGACCACTATCCTGCAAGAAGAATGGCTTAAAATCCCTCTGACCACTGTGCAGGACTTGTATATGTCATTCCCAAGACGAACTGACGCTGTATTGGCCGCAAAAGGAGGACCTACACCATACTAATCAATTATTTTGGTCTAAAACCAGCTGTTTCAGTTTCATTGTCTAACCCCTGTAATTAATTAAATTTTAATGTACAATTGTGTAACATATTTTCTAATAGAAGAAAAAATTAAATAATGCTTATGTCTTCAGCTTATGACTGCATACACTTACTCCAGTTGTTCATTTATTAGTATAACTATAAAATATTTCTAAAATACTAGAAGTCCAACAAATGATGACAAACACCATCTGAAAGCTCAATCTGACTGTCCTACCACAATTCTTAGCACAATTTACTTCAGTCAAATTCCTGTCACCTGTGAATTCCAACTCCCTATCCTCTGTTCACCATGTTAGCGCCTAATACTACTGGCATTTATTTGTTTTTAAACTATTTTATTTGAAGTGTTTAACACTTATAGTTATTATAGTTAGCTTGCATAAGAGTAACATACCTTTCTTCCTGCAACAAACTATACAGGACATAATATATTTTGATTATTATGCAATTTAGTCATTAGAGTCATTAAAATTTCTGGTAACACAAGCCATTAACTAATTATTAATAACTGTGAACAAATCATACGTTCATGAGAATTTGAACATGAACAAATGTTTATAAATAACAATTCATGTAGTTACTAATGATTTTATTCATTTTTGCAAATGTTAACAAATCATTAGTAAATCATTAGTAAATCATTTGTTAATGAAATTCTCATGAACTAATGTTTTGTTCACAGTTATTAATCATTAAATAATAAGCTATCAATGAAAGTTATTATAAAGTGTTACCAAATGTTTTTTAAATCCTTGGTGTTCAGCTGGCAGAGAACTTCACCGGATTCCTCATCATCAGCTCCATAAGTAATAAAGCTCAACAGTGTCTCTACTTTCTGAGAAGACTGAGGAAAGCTCATCTGCCACCTTCCATCCTCACCACCTTCTACAGAGGAACCATAGAGAGCATCCTGAGCAGCTGCATTACTGTCTGGTTTAGGAATTGCACTGCATCTGACTAAGACTCTCCAGCATATAGTGATGACAGCTGAGAAGATCATTGGGGTCTCATCTCTCACAGACATTTACAACAAGAGCTGCATACAGAAAGCTCTCAGCATTGTTCACATCAATATAATATCTAGTTTATATTACAAATATAAACAATATAACTTCTTTATATTCTGTATCCAGAAAGCTCCCATCACTTTTCATCCATTCATCTCTTCACGCTGCTGCCTTCTGGTAGAAGATACTGCAGCATTCAGACTCTCACTGCTAGACTGTCCAACAGTTTCATCTCTGTCACGTTTATGTCCTAGTCTTCTGTTTTATGTTTTCTCACAGTCTTTCAGTCCTTCCCCTTCATATTCAGCGTCTGTCCTCCACACATTCAGTTAGATTGTAGTTCACTTCCTGGTTTAGCCTCATTCATGTCATTATTCACCACATTGCCCCCGCACTACAGTTCCCATCATCAAGTTTGTTGTTTGTTCTGAGTATGGTTATCTTGTAGTGTTTGAGTCATATTTGAATTATGTTTGAGTCCAAGTCATGTTTGTTTAGCGTATCCCAGTCTAAGTCAATTTGGAGTATTTGCCTTGTTTCTGTTTCAGCGTTCTTGTGTAGCTTAGCCTTGTGTTTATATTAAAGTCCTTTCTATTTAACCTGCAATCACCTTCTGTCTCTGTTTATCCCACTTATCTGTGGGTCCCAACGTAACAATCTCTCAGGTTTTCAGACTCCTTAATGCACACTGTTTATTGTATGTTGTCATTGCACTTGTGTTCTGTGTTGCACCTGGTCCTGGAGGAATGTAATTTCCTTATGTACTGTATTGTATATAACTGAAATGACAATAAAAATCCTTGTGAACTTGAATTCTTGAAAATTGCTGGAGTAGAAAGTCTTTTATATGAATGTACATGCACACTGTGGATGTTATTCAGATGTTGGGGGGATAATATAGAGGTTCTTGGAGCTCCTCTCTTTACTGAAATTAATGACTTACTGACAATGAAGAACAGATCCGTTCTTTCACTATTTGGCCTAATAGTACGCCGAGTTCTTCTGCTTGTTATTGTCAACAGCAGAGCTTTTTACAGAGAAAGGTCAGGACTTTCAAAAGCATGCAGTGTGCACCTAGGCTCCATGACAAAAATAACTAAAGATCCAAATAAGAGGTGTCATTGTGGGCAAAGGTTTTGTTATGAACATTCTCTTGCTGCGAGCTGTATTTGGAATCAAAACAATCGTGAACACAGCACCCCCCACCCACCCTCCAAATCCCCCCAACCATTTATTTATTTATTTATTTATTTTAAAGGTGGATTTTTTTGTTTCAGTAATACAGTTCAGTAATGGAAGAGAAGCATCTCTCTAGAGGATGGCTGGACTGTGTGTGTACAGTAGGCTACAGTGTACGCTCAGCCTGTAGGTGATTCTGGCTGCCTGTTTGAGCCTCTGCCCCCCTGATACATATTCTAGCACACAAACAGTGGGAGGGAAGAAAGAGACAGAATTGGGACATGCAGTGACTGGAGCCCTGGAGTAGGACTTTCTGAACTGGTGAAAAATCACACGTGCATGCATGCTTGTTCACACACACAAAGGAAAATGAGGATATTTGTGCGTGACTGTAGCCCTTCAGGCTGAGATGCCATGTCTAATTTGAGAAAGAGCATGGCAGCGTGCCGAGCCCAATCAGAAACATGAAACCTGACTGTTATGGTAGCACTGTTGCTTGTTTTTCCATGTCGTCTGACAGGACACACAAATACACATCCCAGTTAACCATAACATTAAAATGACTTTCTTGTTTCTACACTCATTGTCCATTTCCTCAGCTCCACTTGTCATAAGTGCAAACGGGTGATTCTCAGCACTGCAGTGACACTGATGTGGTTGTAGTGTGTTAGTGTGTGAGCTGAGAATAGTCCAACCAACAGTGTTTTGTGAGCACCAATGAAGGACTAGAGGACCAACACAAACAGCGGAGTTATTGACTCTGACTTTACATGTACAAGGTGCTTTAGTGTACAGTGTTTAACATCTTCAGCAGCTGTGCTGTCTCCACTCAACACACTCTATCACACCACCAACACATCAGTGTCAGTACTGAGAATGATCCACCACCCAAATAATACCTGCTCTGTGGGGTCCAGTCCATTGAAGAACAGAGAGAAAGGATGCTAACACACTATACAGAGAAACAAATGGGCTACAAATGATATGTAATAACAGAAGTTTGGTAAGTGGACCACAAAGCTCCACCCTCTTATTCATTCATGCCTAAACCCCTCCATCCTACCTACCCCTCGCGACAAAATCTTCCACCCACCACCACTCTGGCATCCCCTTGACTTCCTGCTATCAACTCAACATCTCTTAAATCTCATTTGTCATTCAAAAAGAAGGGGAGTGGCTTCAGGCTCCATCAGTCAAGCTAGTCAGAACCCCGCTTTCCCTCCCCTTTCTCACATTCCTTAATCACCATGTGGTCCGTTCTTAGCAAATCTTTGATTGTAGAACTTCAAGGTGCACCTGTATGGTCAGTTGAGCTAAAATGGACAGTGAGTTGAAGTGGTTTTAATGTTATGGCTGATCAGATATCACTTAGAAGGCGGAATCCAATATACCAAATAGTCATGTTTTGAAGTGTCACTGGATTTGGACTGCTATGTGTTATCAGACTCTTGTCTTTAACTTTTTGCTCAACCATTTGGTAGAGCACATTTAAGTCACTATCATCTTATTGAAGAAGGTGTTGAACTTAACACAATGTGATTGTGTCATCTCTACCAGTCAGTAGAACATGAACTAGAGGTAATAAATGCAATGTTTTCTTGTCTGAATGCAAACTAGCAGCTTTGTAGCACCACAAGGAATAACCTGTATAAAATGCTGAAAAGTCATTAATGCTGTTAATGAGTGTGGTGTTTAAAAGTGAACAATCATCTCATTGTATGAGAACTGTGGGGTCTTGGCTGGTTTTATTATTGGGGCCCCGACTCCAAAGAAAATAATTACATTTCTTCTTTTTTGGCTTCTTAAAGGGTTAAGAAAAGACAAAATCTCTAATCTTACAGGATGCAGGTTTGAAGTGAAACTCATATTATCGTGTGTCTTACATGAGCTCAGTAGGGTAGCAAAGGTGAAATCGATTTACGTTCAGCTTATTCAGGAGGCTGAGATTTGCTGTAATTATTAATATCCTGTTTTTCGATTCAGTGCGTATTTTTTAGTCATTCTCCGAAAACGCAATTGAAATGCAGTGACCCTCAGTTTGATCAGGTCAGGTAATACCTGCCTGAGCATTCTATTTTTATTAATGTATGAGTCCAATTAGATGGGTGTATTATTATTACTATTAATGGTATTATTATTATTATTATTATTATTATTATTATTACTTCCCTTCCCCCCTATTTATGACCTTGCATCAATGCTCCTGCATGTCCTTAGCCAGGAACATCATCAATGACCCCTCTCACCCCCACCACTGGGGGTGCACTGTTTTTCCTGCTGCCTTCTGGGAAGAGGTTCTGTAGCATACAGTGGCGGACCTCAGGTTCTGTAAAAGTTTTGTCCCCCGGGTCATCAGACTGCGGAACTCTGAATCCCATAACCAGAAATCTATCCATCTATTATTATTATTATTATTATTATTATTATTTATTATTTAAACAGAAGTGGAAAAGCAGTTCAACAAGGCCGATGTTGTATTTCTTACATGGAAGCCATTGCAATTATGTAAGATCAGTCATCAAAATGGTCACTGTGGTTCTCCAGGCTAGCTTTGCTCAGCATATTTGTTCCTGTCACTTCTTCCTTGCATGGTTTCACATGATCATATAACTAATGTAACATTACAAATAACTGAACGCTGAATTTAATTTGCCTTCCTTCCCTGCCATATAATGCACTTTCTATCAAATGAAAGTGGCTGCCATCCAGAATCAATCTTTGGTTTCTAAATGTTAAAGACTGATGGGAAAGTTAGCCAAAGCTCAACTTAATTGCTCTGGAATGTCCTTGAGAAATGTGCTCCAACCATGCCAAGTGATTTTTTTCTCCCACCTCCGCTGATATCTTATATGCTCTCTCTCTCTCTCTCTCTCTCTCTCTCTCTCTGCTACATCCATCCTCTCTCTGACATTTATCTTCTTTCATATTGTCTAAGTCACATCTTCCTGAGTAATCTAAAGAGACAGGGATGTGGCTTTCTAAAGCGGCTTTACTCCTGGACCACCACTGTACACTCGAGCACATGTGCACTCATACCGATTATGGAAAGGCTAGAGATGTTCAAATCACACAGAGCTCCGGCTCATTATGTGTCCACATGTTGAGCAAATCACAGTCTTCAACACTCCTACTCCATAACACCACAGAGCAGAGTGCTCACCAATGCAGCAAAACCTCCAGAAGCATCTGACAGGGTCATCAGCACGTGCTTTGATTCTTCTTCTTCTTCAGCACACAAGCATGCACCATTTGTTCCAGAAGGCAAAAAGCTTTGACGTGGGCTGTGTTTTGCTGAGGAACGAGTGAGTTGTAAACAGACTGACACACTGGTAAACATAGGGTGTTAAATTAGCTCTGCAGGACTCCTCGCTGCCAAGAAAAAGAGCTCGTTTCCTCTTTCGCTCGTCTCCAACTTGCTCTCTTGCTTACTTACATGTTTTTCCCCTCATTTACCAAATCACTCTTTCTCTCTCTGATGAAAAAAAGTGATTTAATGAGCCTTTGACATTACACAAAAGACTCACAATCATGACTCTTATTGCAGTGGAAAATAACAGAGGAGGTCCTGCATCGCAACTTCAAGCACGGGGAATATTTTGCAGGTGAAAGACTAAAGGATATTTAAATTCAGCACTTCTAAGGATTCTTCTCTAAGGATGTCTGATTTTCTCATCTTATTACTGAGTATATAGTTATTATTTTTGTTATTATTTTTATTATTATTGTTGTTGTTGTTATTATTATTTTAATCACTAGAATAAGAGATTAGTCCATAAACAACATTAATTACAAATATAGGATACAATCCATAAATAGCCTCAATAAACATTATTAATTAATACAATATGAAGATATTTGCAATCATTTTCACCTACTCTTTGAAAATCAACATTAGTCTACTGTTACTATTCGACATTAGTGAAAATAAGTGCTATAGCAGTAATGCCAGCTCAAAGCACAAATTTCTGAATTTACCTACAACTTATGAAGCCTTGCACAAAATCTCTGCAAAACTTCTGCTGGAGAGTAAACAACTGTGCTAAAGCCTATAAGCTCACTGTCAACAACTTGTGGGAGACACCAAATCTGAACTACAAATCAGTGACACTGTCCTACCTCACCCTTCGGCCACAGAAGACAGAACATCTGGAGAAGCAGCATTTGCAGATTTTATCATAGTTTACACAAAAAAAATCATGGGAAATGTTCATTGTAATGCGTGGCGACGTCTACCCATAGTGTATATTAGGATTTCTTGACTCTATCTGTGCTTTTAACCCCCTGGAGTCTGAGGGTATTTCAGATACTGTGATGTAGTCTGACATGGTTGGGCTTTTAGACAAATTACACCCATCTAAAATGATTTTTTTTTTCCAAAGTGTTACACAGGCTTTTGTTCAGCACAAACTCAGCAACAACAGTGTAAAACAGTAAGAGTGTCATAAATCTATATTTTGATTAAATCTACTATTTTCAGATGTGCTGATATATTTTAAAAAACACTCTAAACATTTCTAGCCAAGACTTTTGAGCTCTGAACTGAATAAACAGAGGTGTTGACTACACGCTGCTCATTACAGTTTTTAGTAATTGTATGTGCTTTTATTTCTAAAGGTTCACAAATGTGAGGTGACACTGTGTTTCACTCATTCAGTGGTTCTTAGATTTAATATTTATGAGACAATGTATCAAGTGGTAGTGGTAGTAAAAAGCGGTGGCTGTATCATTTGCAACAGAGGAGGCATGTGCATGTCTTAACCCTCCTAGAGTCAGGTACAGTGCAAAGTTTTTTTGGAATTTTGGTTTTACCCCTGCCAGCGGAAGCGCAAACTCAAGAGGGTTAAAATGTCAGAACATTTTCAACAGAACATGAAAAGTTTATTATTAACCTTTATGTTGTGCATAATTCCTCACATTTATTAGTTTGTAAGATGACAAGTACCAGATGAAAAATAGCCTCCAAAGAGCATCTCTGTTTATGACAAGTGTCTATAGTAGCCTTAATGAACTCAGCAACTAAATCGATCTGGCAATTAAGGACTGCATAATTAAAGCAAAGGTGTCAACTTACCTTATAGTGGCAATTATATAGTAATGATGTTTTAATTCTTAATAGACACTATTTCTGCACTTTTGAACTTCAGAAACAATTTCACAACTAAATGCAGCACACTTAGAACGCATCAGTGCACTATTTGCTTTTAACACAGTTCATTTAGCAGTTAAGCATCTCTGTACAGGCCTCACATGGCACAGCGAGCCCAAGTGTGTCCCTGAAGACGGCATGTTGCATAAAATGTTTTGTAGCCACTTAGTTTTGCTCCTGCCTGCATTCTCAGCTCATTTGCATACTCCAAGTCCTGATCTAAGCCCCTTCTGCCGTAAGCTTTAATCTGCTTTCCTCAAGACTCTTTCTCCAAATGCCCTTGTTTGTGAACAATCGCTGCCAGGATGTCCCACTGCTCATTTGCTTCTGTTTCATTTTATAAATGATACTTGTTTTCCTTTTACTGTACAAATTTTCTTGAACTACAAGTCAAAGCTGAGGCTATAAATGAACAATTACTGTGTTATTGTCTGAAGGTAAGGGCCTTTTATTTCAAAAGACTGCAGAGATTGTCAAAGCTCTCATATGTGTGTCTGGGGAAGGTCATTGGAAAAAAGACTTGGCTTTTAAATGCTGGATAAAAAGAAGATGAAAGGATTTTGTAGTTTTTCATCCCTTCTTTTTGGGTTTGAAATAAAATGTTAGGTTTGAACACAAACTCTAATGGCAATACCATTCATCCAAAAGAACTGATAGTGTACCATTTAATTACATCCTTGGGAAATTTAATTGAGTGATAAAGAGAGTTTTGAAAGTTACTTGTATTTGATTGTGGATTAACATGGGCTCAGTGTTTCCCCAATGCAACTGATTTATTTTCCATTTAAAAGCTACACGCTTAAGGTTTAATTGAAGTATTGGGTGTATTTGATGAGCTTCCTGTTAGAGATCATTCTTACTGTTTTTGAGTCACTTACTCCATTATATTATGGCATTGCATCATTTTGTACAAAAGACCCCATGGACAACTGTAGTCTCATGAAACCAGGCATCCAGGATTTAAAATAATAGTTAGCCTACATCAAAAGAAAATGTTCAGAGCATGGTCCATTACTGTGATTCTGCACAGTACAAACATAGCTGCAGTAAAGTGTCATGATTTAAATGAAGAGGATGCAGAAAAGAGTAACATGAACTTTCATGTCCTTCAGTTTTGCAGCATTTGAACAGAATCTGTGAGAAGAAAGCATCCCCCAAACAAGATTTCTATGATTCACAATTGAAGTACTCTACAGTACTGAGTCCTGTACAGCCATGAAAATGACTAAACATGTTAAAACATGGATTTCCTGAATTCCACAAGTAGCACATTTGATTTAATTTAGTGAAGTATCAACTGAAGTGGTTGGCATAGTGTAGTGGATAACAACATTACCTACTGGGCTTCAGTCCTCAATCATCACACTATAACAATAAAAGACCTTTGGCAAGACTCCTGTTAGCATTTGTCATGTTCTCTGGTCTACATTTGCTTAAATTTACTCCATTTGTCTTATTTTTACCTCTTGTCCGTGTGCTCATTGTTTACTTCCATTTCCCCGCCTATGCTCCGCCCTTGTCACTCCTCTGCAATCATCATCTACACCTACATCATCCTGCCCTGCTCTCTCTAATTACTCCACTATATGTAACCCCCTCTGGCTGCTTGTCCTTGTCCTGTAGTTTTATCGGTCAAAATCTAGTCAAAGCCTGGTTTTGTGATCATTAGATGTTCTAAGTGTAGTTGTCAGGAAGGGTGGAGGAGGCAGATGCAGTGTGAGTCGTAACTTCTTTTTGTTTACAAAACAGAATCTTGACTATTAAGAAACTGGGACTGTGATTCAAAAATACTAGATTAGATCCAACTTTTTGCCAATGTGATTGGCACACAATGGAATTTGACCTCTGCATTTAACCTATTTGTGCAGTGAAACACACACACACACTAGTGAACACACTCGGCTATGAGAACATGTGCCTGAAGCGCTGGGTAGCCCTATCCACAGCGCCCAGGGAGCACTTTGGGGATTAGTGCCTTGCTCAAGGGCATTTCAGTCACAAGATCAGATACTTAACCACCAGGATACAGCTGCCCCACATGGAGACGCTAGGAAGACAATTCAATGACCAGTGCAGACTGTGGGACACAGGGGAACATAATGATATACATAATGAGATGGTGAACCAGGGGTGTGAAATCATGAGACAGGTGCACCTACTCAGAACATGATGGGGCAGGATTATGACAGAAATGATGTAGCACATAAACAAAAGGCACGTGGACAAGACAGAGATGGGGCTGTGATGGGAGGTTCCACAGTATTATATTCAACTTCAGTCTCTGGTGGGTGTAGTTTCTTCTCAGTTATTAATAAAGGGTTCCTACCAGTCATCCAACTCCTCAACCACCACCTCCATGCTAGACCACATTGCCGGCGCCTTACCAGCCTACCACAGTGACAATATATAGGATCACTGGGATGTGGTGACACCACCCCTGCCCCTTGTGACAACTCCCAATGCTACAATCTCCTGAAATAAGTCACTTTAGATAACAGCATCTACTAAATGCCATACATGTAAGCAGCTATTGGCTGATAATTCTGAAGACTTTGTCACTGAGAGTTGAACATGATGACGCTAAAACACTGGGAAACAAAATCACAATATACTGTTTATTTGTGTTTCTTCTAATGTTGGTGTCTTTCTACCAAATAAATGCATTCAGCCCATAAAAATAGATTTACTATTGTCTTCTCAGAAGACTTTCACACAGAAATATAAGCAGCTTAAAATATCATATCAGAATCAGCTTCATCTTTCAAGAACTTCCTCAGGCCTTGTCTGAAATATGTCATTATGATTTGTGACACTTTCCCCTTGACATTTCTGCTATGTGTTCTGGTGACTGACATGCCTGAAACTTGGCACCAGCTTCTTCATCTCTTCCACATCATGTTTAGATGCCTTACTAAGAACACAGCTTTTGTTTTAATGTACAATTTTTAAACTGAAATAGATATGAAATATATAGATATACGCTCAATGCATCATAACTTGTATCAACACTTATTGTCCATTTTAGCTCCACTGACCATATAGGTGCACTTTGTACAGACTGTAGTCCATCTGTGTCTCCATGTACAGCAGTGCTTGAAAGTTTGAAGCCTTTAAAATTTTCTATATTTCTGCATAAATTTAACCTAAAACATCATCAGATGTTCAC
>BRDA01073376.1:2454-19591 GCA_036984385.1 Crenuchus spilurus | reverse complement strand
TTTATTTTCTTCATCTTCTTTTTCTTATATTTATCTTCTTCATCTTCTTTTTCTTCTTCAGCATTATTATCATCATCTTATTCTTCATCATCATCATCCTCTCCTTCATTATCATCATCATCATCATCATCATCATCATCATCATCTTTTTAATCATTATCTTCTAATTCTCCTTTTTCTTCTTATTCATCTTATTCATCTTCATCATCATCATCATCATCATCATTTTTTTTCTTCATCAGTATATTCGTCATCATCTTCTAATTCTTCTTTTTCTTCTTCTTCATCTTCTTCTTCATCATCATCTTCTTAACCATATTCTTCTTTTTCTTCTTATTTATCTTCATCATCATCATCATCATCATCATCATTTATTTTCTTCATCAGTATATTCGTCATCATCTTCCAATTCTTCTTTTTCTTCTTCTTCATCTTCTTCTTCATCATCATCTTCTTAACCATATTCTTCTTTTTCTTCTTATTTATCTTCATCATCATCTGCTTCTTCTTCTTCATCTTCTTCTTCTTCAGCATCTTCTTTTTCATCATCTTCTTTTTCTTATATTTATCTTCATCATCTTATTTTTTCTTCTTCAGCATCATTATCATCATCTTATTCTTCATCATCATCCTCTTCTTCATTATCATCATCATCATCATAATCTTTTTAGTCATTATCTTCTAATTCTCCTTTTTCTTCTTATTCATCTTATTCATCATCATCATCATCATAATCATTTTTTTTCTTCATCAGTATATTCGTCATCATCTTCTAATTTTTCTTTTTCTTCTTCTTCATCTTCTTCTTCATCATCATCTTCTTAACCATATTCTTCTTTTTCTTCTTATTTATCTTCATCATCATCATCATCATCATCATCATCTTCTTCTTCTTCTTCAGCATCTTCTTTTTCATCATCATCTTCTATCTTCTTTTAATTCTTATTCATCATCTTTTTCTACATAATTATCTTCTTCATCATCTTCTTTTCTTTTGCATCATCATCATCATCATCATCATCTTCTTCTTCATAATCTTTTAATTCTTGTTCATCATCTTTTTCTTCTTATTTGTCTTCTTCATCTTCTTCTTTTTATTCTTCTTCTGCAGTCTTTCACTGATGTTTGAATACTTCCCAAATAAACAGAACTGAGCCCTCGATTTCTGTCCTTGTGAAGGATGACCTCACATGACACAAATCTGAGTTGTTCGAGAAGTAAATTATAAGCTTGTTTTATTAAATTACAAATCAGGAAACATGTTTGAAGGGTTCTTCTCTAAAATAATAAACATTTTTATGAATAGAAGTGCTAAATGTTGGGTTTGTAGATTCAAAAGGAAAATCCTAAAATCTAAATGTGGACTTATATAATAGAAAGAGAAACTGGTATGAGTTAAAACTCCAAATTTAAATTGAATCTAAAATTGAGGTTACATCGTCTGCTCCTTTTGAAAGCTCTGTGCGATGAGGGTAAATAACTCGGGTGTGTTAATTGCTGATCTTGTTCAGCTGTCGAGGCAGCTGCTGGAACGGAGCTTAGTAGCCATCCATGATGCTGGTCTACTGACAGGCTGCTGTGTTTTAAAGGCAGCTGTCCATGGTGCTGATCTTGCAGCTTAACTGCCTCCTGTTGATGCTGGGGACTGCTGACTGCTGTCCACCTGTCACATCAGCTCAGTCCTGGGGGTATTTTATTTATTTATTTATTTATATTTTTACTTGCAATACAATTTAAATACAGTACAGGAATTCTGTGAAATTAATGTTCACATACAAACAATTCAGAGAACAAAATAAAACTAAACTTATTACAAGATGTTCCCGCGACATTGGTGCTTCTTCAACATGCTGATATCTCAGAATGATTCTTTTTTGGACAGAATCTAATCATCTATCACATTTTATGCACTACATATGAGAACAGTACTATGCACTTAATCACTTGCCAATGAGCCAATGAGACAGTAACATATCAATAAGATGTCTTTATGATGAATTTGTGTGATTCATCAAAATACAGTACCAGTCAAAGGTTTGGACACACCAGTGGTATTAACAAGAGTTTTTTGAGTATTACTGTAGGGATCTCATTGCATCAAAAGCATTAGTGACGTCAGGATGGTTGGATGATCACCACTCCACGTCATCCCCAGCTCATCCCAAATGTACTGGATGAAGTACCAACATTCCTGAAAACACAGATACAATCCACAACTCAATGCTTGGGGGCTTTATACCTCTCTAGCCCACAAATGGTACCAATATGTTGTCCTATTCTAAATGCAGTACTTCTCTACAGAGACTACACAACTGTGTTTGTGCACATCTGTGTCAACAAAAAGAAGGTCCATTTATTAGAAGGGGTGTCCACAAACATCTGGACATGAAGTGTATACTGGGAAACTTTCTTTAGTTTAGGCAACAGACCAGCAAATAAGCACAGAGAAAAGAAAGCAGAAAAAAAGAAGAACAAATTACAGACTGAAAATTATTGATTGATATACTAGTTACTTTCACAACTTATACAGCAGCCCGTTATAGTTTTAGACTCTGGCTAATGGCAGGTCATTTGTCAGGGCAAATTGCTGATTTGGCACCTTTCATCTTTGGGCTGCAGCTGCTCATTATGGTGAATAATGTGTCAATCACCTACACAATCAAAACACATTAAGTGTGCAGAATGTACTTGCAATTACAATGTGAGTGTAAAGACACATAATTAAGCAGCGTTGGAATTAGGATTTAAACATTTGATGAACTCTCCCATCATCTATTTGAGATAGTAGATGAATGTACTGTTAGAAAGGTTACTTACTAAGATGAATAATAAATGCAATAATTATATAAAGAAACAGCACAACAACACACACTAGCCACTTCATTATATATATATATATATAGTCATTGTACATTTTAGCTCCACTGATCACTGTATGTCCACACTTTGTCTCTTAGCCTCATTTCATGCTGTTTTTAATGGTCAGGACAAGACCAGGTATTATTTGCATGGTGGATCATTCTCAGCAGTACTGTGACACTGATGTGGTGGTGGTGTTTAATGTGTGTTGGGCTGTTATGAGGGAACACAGCAGGGTAGCTGGAGATGTTAACTGTGTCCACTCACTGTCCATTCTAGACACAACTACCTTATTGGTCCAGAGACAGTAGCTCAGCACAGTTTGTGTTGGTTCTCTAGTCCTGATGCTGCTGGCTAGATGGTGCACTATTTTCACTCCAGTAGTGAGACTGTGGTGTTTAAAAACATAAGCAGCTCTGCTTTGTCTGATCCACTCTAACACACACTAACACACCACCACCACATCATTGTCACTGAAAATGATCCACTCAAACAATAATAGCTCTGTGGGGGTTCTGACCATTGAAGAACAAGGTGAAAAGAGGCTAACATTCAAACAAAGTGCACCTACAGTGAGGAAAATAGGTATTTGAACACCCTGCGAATTTGCAAGTTCTCCCACTTAGAAATCATGGAGGGGTCTGAAATGTTCATCTTAGGTGCATGTCCACTGTGAGAGACCTAATCTAAAAGAAAAAAAATTGTGGCTGGGTCTTCCAACATGACAGTGACCCAAAGCACACAGCCAGGATAACCAAGGAGTGGCTCTGTAAGAAGCATATCAAGGTTCCGGAGTGGCCTAGCCATTTCTAAGTTGGAGAACTTGCAAAGTTGCAGGGTGTTCAAATACTTATTTTCCTCACTGTATGTGGTCAGTGGAGTTGATAAAATAAATGAATGTAGATACAAGTTATGTGTACCTAATAAAGTGGCCAGTGAGTGTGTATTACTGTTCTTGCATGAACATTGATACTTCAGTATAATTCCAGCTCAAGACAGTTCCTTGTGAATCTGATCAAATGTTGTTCTGCACATATGAGTCATCTCTGTTTATTTTATATGCCATGCTCTAATACCACTTTCAGCATACAACTTACAAACTGAGTCTGTACTTGAGCTCTTATAGTGTCTGCCAGCTAATGGCTTCCAGTCTGGCTATAAAAGCTGTGAGTGCTTGAGAGTCATCAGCAAATTCTAACTTCCAAACAAGCAACACATTTCATTTCCCTCGTAGATAGACTATAAATTATTTACATAGCAACATTATATGATGTATGAGGAGAACATTGAACAGGTTCCAGCATCTGCTTGACCTTTGTATTAAAGTCACATCTGCTACATCTTAGCCTTAATGTGTTCCAAGCAAGATATTTGAATAAGTAGATATAATCACTTTTCATTTAATTACACGACAAGTGCTCATAAGAGCTGTATTCCCTAACTGACAATATCAGTCTTGCTCATACTACCCAACTCTTGCCAAAAGGTGTATTTCTCTTGCACTGTAAAAATGAATAATTGGGTAAAATAAAAGTGTTTCTTCAGTTTATCACATCTAACATTTCACGCAGTGAAGCTAATCACTTTAAGTGTCCATTTTAGTGATTCAGTGCCATTAAGTCATTAAAGAATGATGTGATAAACTAAGGACATAGTGTACGGTCACATTTTTTATGGGGTAGTTTTGGTGAACACAGAGTATTTGTCCTCATTATAGAGAGTTAGACATTTAAATGTTCTAACTTTTATTTATCTTATCGGCATTCTTTACTGCACTGAAAAAGCAAACATTTTTACAATGAATTTAAATAATAAATGTGCTTTATGTATGATACGAAAGTACAAACAGCACAAACCCTTTAACATTCTACTTAACCATTTGGTAGAGTCACTATTTCTTATTGAAGATGGTGTTGAAATAAAAACAATGTGATTGTGCCATCTCTACCAATCGGTAGATATATGCCAGGCTACTTTCTAGATGTGACTAGAAATGCAAAAAAATTTTGTCAAATGTAAACCAGCAATTCTTCCAATCCACTTGGAATAAACTAAATCAGATGATGAAAAACCATTAGTGTTGTTGCATTTCTACACAGAGGAATGTGGTGATTTTACAATAATGTGCAATCTGTTTAAAGTGTGCATTTAAAGAAAACTGTGGGGTGTTTAAAAAAATTATATTTATTGTTTAGAAATTTTGTAGTGCTGATTTAATTCTCAGTGAATAATTTGATTCCCTATATAGTCACTATACTGTTAATTCCTTCATTCATTCAATTACAAAGCATACAAAATTACTAAATTAAATATAATGTACAACTGATGTACACTACTTAAAGGCTAATGTACCACAGTGCAATGTGGTTTCCTCACTCAACAATAAATCAGGCAGAGCAAATTTTATTTATAAATGTAATATTATATATTATTATATCATTATTATAATAATAATTGCTAATTTAATTACTGGCATTTCACTATAAAATGGAAAACATGGAATTAAGTAGTCAGTATGGAGGGTGTTGGAGGAATCGGACTGCAGCGAGGTTCCAGAAAACAAACAGGCTTTATTTAAAAAACAAACAAAACAAATTGTGGCTGTAGCAACTCAACAACAAACATGACATGGTGACATACAAGGAATCACAAAGACTGTGGAAATGCAAGAAAGCAAAAATAATGACATGTAATGAGATGGCAGGGCTGTACAAAGAGAACAAGACATGATGTGACTGGGTGTGGAGACATCACGTGAATGAGACATGTGGAAAACAAATAAACAGATTACATGGTGACAGGATGGCACATGGGGAAATGTAAACAAACAAGGCACATGGACAGAAATGAGGCAGGCTGGGATGCAGCAGAGACGGGAGGGTTACATTAGTATAGAATCAAATAATAAATTTGTATTTATAATCAAGAAAAACTATATTAGAACATGAAAAACGCACCTAAAAAGTGTTGGAAATATGTTTTGATGCCAGCATCCTCCATTAGCGATGTTTTTTTTAATTCAATTAAATTATAACATTAAAATAATAAAATATTATATTAATATGGCAAAAGGTCAAGATGATTTGTTTCTAGTGTTACTAAGTGTCCAAATTCGCTCTTCTGTCTCCCTCACTGTTACCCTGTGTAGAACGTTCTAACTAGTGATCAGTGAACGAGTGAACAAGTGAGACATGGCTCAAATCTTTATGATCACATGACTGGGTCAGAGCATGTCTTTATTAGGGGCTCCTGCTGAGCAGTGAGAACTTACAAACACTGGTGTCTAAATTCCCTGGATTTTAATCTGACTAGGCATGCTTTGGGTTTTGTTCTGAAGTCTGCATCACCGTGTTTGAGTGAATCAATGAATCTGTGTAGATCTGCATAAAATCTATGCTAGATGAAAACACTCTAGCCACTGACAACAATGAGGGATAATTAATTGGTTGAGCAGAAAATGATGTCAAGTGTGTGATGATTGCACAATGAAACACTGAAAGACCATAATGAGACATTTAGCCAGCTAGAGTTAGGAAGCACACACATATCTTCACGAGATAACAAATTAATGCTATTTACAGCCACTAAATGACTTCCTCATGTTAATAATAAAGGTGGGAAATAAAGATGCTGTTTGGTAAACGAGCTTTTTCAATATTGAAAAATTTGGTCAAAAAAATTTGGAAAAACATAATATTATCAGTTCAGAACAACACTGCTTGATTCACTACCAACCTGTTTGCAAGGCTAATGGTACACAGTAAATCTGCCAGTGTTAAATCAACACTATTAGAGTTAAATTAACACTGAGGGTGTCAAAATGTAACACTCTCAGTGTTAATTTAACTCCAATAGTGATGATTTAACACTGGCAGATTTACTGTGTAGCACATTATGATTTGCAGATCATCTTGCATGTATTGAAGCTTTAGTGAAAGTTCTGCAATAAAGACTTAATGCTTCCCAAAGACTTAATCACCTGATCTCCAAGTTTTTGGTTATTGGAAACTCCATCCAGATGGGGACTTGAACCCACGATCTCAGCACTGAGAGGCGAACATGCCAACCACCAATCCACTGTGCCACCCCTGCCAAAGACTCTAATAAACTTAATTAAATCTCTGTTTATTAATAATATCTTTTGAATTCGGATCAGCACATGATGGGTTCTCCTTATTGATCCTTCCTCCTACTCCTAGGGAGTTTTTCCTCACCACCCTCACCTCAGGCTTGCTCAAAGACAGCTAGGACCATCTCTTCCTATAAATATTACGATTCATCATTTCATTACCCTGTATCATATATCCTAATGTGGAATAAAATATAATTATTCTCTCGCTCCTGTTCCCGAGTCTTCATGGCAGAACTGAGATCTTGCAGACATTGCTTCTGACAGGACAAGTGCCACAATCACACACAACTGAAAAATTACAGCAGATTTGTTTTGACTGCTACATGAAAGTTTTGAAGCAGTTTTTTATGTTGATGAGCAAACTAAAGCTGCTTGTGGCAGGGGTCTGGTCATATCAGCAAGACTCAAATTTGATGAATTTGTAGATACTATCTTTGGTTTTGCCTTCAGCATCTGACAAGTGAACCATGTTGCTATAGAAACTACAATTCATTTTTGGCTCCAGAGAGTATAATCAGATATTTTTTATTTCTATTTCCAGAGATGCCAGAAGTTAAAAGTTACAAAAAAGGAGAACAGTGCTTCTTTTCATGTAAAGACAATTTTCACTTGAAGATGTTGCCTTTAAACTGATCACAGTACCCTCAGTAGCAGCTTCATTAGGTACACAGATCTTGTATCTACACTCTTTGTCCAGTTGAGCTCCACTGAACATACAATTACAGACTGTAGTCCATCTGTTTCTCTGTATACGTTGTTAGCCTCTTTCATTCTGTTCTTCAATGATCAGGACAAGAGTCATCAATAAATGAAGACTGAATCATTCTGAAAACTGCAGTGACACTGACATGGTGGTGGTGTGTTAGAGTGTAGTGCATGGATTGAAGACAGCAGAACTGATGTTTTTAAACAAAGATGTCCCTGCTGGAGTAAAATTAAAGCACCAACCAAAACTATCCTGTGGGCAGCATCATGTAAGTAAGTAAGTAAGTTTATTTATAAAGCACATTTTATACGACAACGTCGCCCAAAGTGCTGTACAGAGTGGCTAAAACAACATTTAATGTATGTGTATGAATACCATACAGACACATACATGACAGACACAAAACATAAAATCTCAAAAACATAAAAACATAACAGAAAAATATAAAATACAAAAAAAATTTTCAGTGTGTCAGGACTAGAGGACCAACACAAACTGTGCTGAGCTGCTGTCTCTGACTTTACATCTACAAGATGGACCAACAAGAAAGGTGTGTTTAATAGAGTGAACAGTGAACTAACGTAGTGTTTAAAACCTCCAGCAGCTCAGCACTCTGCAGTCCTGAGAATGATCCACCACCTAAATAGCATCTGCTCTGTGGGGGGTCCTGATCATTGAAGAACATGATGAAAAGAGTATCCAGAGTATACAGAGAAACAGATGGACTATAATCTATAATTGTAAACCTATATGGACAATAAGTGCCGATACAAGGTCTGTGTACTTAATGAAGTGGTCAGTGAGTGTATATTCAAATCTTCTTTAGTGTATAACAATCTTATTTCTATAACATTACTGCTTCTGTTAAAATTAGACTTGCTGTGCCATAAATACAACTTGTGAATGTTACTTGATTTTTTTTTTTTTTGTCATTTATTTGATTTCTGGATGATATTTGTTGTGCTGTTGCTGCTGAAAGGTCTGAATCTACATTCTGTTGTTTTTCCTCAGTTGTCAACTTAATAGTTGACGGCACTCTTTGTCTTCTGTCCATCCGATGAAGAAAAGCACTCATTTTAGCACAGTGGACATGCACCATTCCCACGTCCTACTGACAGATTGAACTTTCCACTTGTCCTCTGGGACAGCTTCGCTGCACACCACACCTTCTCACATGTAGCGGCTCTTGACAGACGCCGCTTTACCTGCCAGGGTCTCTCAGGTCCGAGGAGACGTTTTCAGCAGACGGGTGATGGATTCGTGGGCCATGCACTGTCTCTCTCCTCCTGGGAGAGAGGATGTCATGCCAGATCAGATCCTGGCTGCTCCTCACTGTAGAACCTGAGCTCCAGCCTGGCAGTCAGTGCTCCACCGAAGGGTGAGAGGATAGTGACTGGCTGAAGGGGATGCTGTCGGTCCAGATAAGCCCGTACTGAATGTAGACATGAACAGAAGCACGGTTCATGAACTTCATTATGATCATCAGTCAACAGAGACAGTGGCTCAGTCTCCAGAGCATTTCTTGTCAAAACTATGTGACAGAGGCCTTGGAGGTCATTCGCTAGTAGACATTCAAATGGACACTTGCGCTTTTACATTATTGTCTTCTCTGATTATTATATCCAATGAGATCTGAGAGCAGTCACCTATCACTAATGAGGTCAGTTGGCATCACTTTGGTTAGAATGGGATGTGTTATCATAAATTAGTCACAGTTAATATCACACTTTTCCTTCATGCACGCTGGCCATTTGTAAATAGGTTTGATTTCCAGGCATCAGTGAACTGGAATGAGTCTGTGCTCTTTAGGGAAAGGCTGAAAATTCAATACAAAAAAAGATACAATGAGTATCTGCTTTGTCAATGCCTTATTGCTTAGTCCTACACTAAAGAACCTTTGGTCAGTACTTGAAGTAGTATCTCAAGAGCTAGCAATTAACTTGATTATTGAGTATTTCTCACAGCTGTCAGCATAAGTGATTTAGACTCTGGGACTCAATGGGTGGAGGAGATTCAGTTCATGTCAGGAAAAATTTAATCTTAAGTGAATGTTCTGCAATAAAACCTTAATGCCTCACCACTTATCAGAGTTACCTAAGCCAGTACTATGTCACTCATTCTATCAGCCTCCTGGCCAATCAAAAGTTACTACTCAACTTTCAAAGGAAGCAATTCAACTCTGCTCTATCAATTCCAGGCTCCAACGCATTGCCGTCATCCTCCTTCCTCTCCACCACCACCAGTCCTGTTCCGCCTTTGCCATCTATCTGTCTGACAGTGTCTGCTTTAAACCGAATGCTGCACACCTGGGTTGCAGCCAGGCCAATGCCAAAGACCTTAATGATTAACCTCTCTGCTAATATCCTCTTCTGAGTTTTTATGGCAGAACTTTATATCTAATGCAAACCTGCCAGATCTTGTTTGAAAGACCTGATTCTCAATCCCAGGCATCTCAAGTGAACATTTTAAAAGGAGGTATCAGAAAGTCAGTGCTGTTAGTAACTGGACAGGCAAAGGAACATCAACGTCCAACAGCATATTTTCATGTGGAAGAATTTCATTTGGTTTCATTTACACTTATAAGTGAATTGCTTCTATTTGAATACATAGGAGGATGTTATATGGCTTATGTAGTGCTTGATTTATTTTGAATGCCAGTCAAACACATCTCCTGCAGTTCTTAGTCCCTCTCCACTGTGGGCCTGGGAAATGAAAAGCGATGCACTGATTTCAATTCATAACCTGCCTTTGACAGCCATTGTCTTTTCCACAGGAAAGCTGGAATGCTCAACTCTGTCAGAAGCCAATAGGATGTCATCTTTATTCTAAGCTTGGATGTATGGTTGGAGTAACGTAACTGGTTGCCAAGCCTTCAGAAATATGGAGTCTTTTTCTCTCAGGCAGAAACAGGAAGAGCTGGATAAGCAGGAAACTGTAATGATCCCTCACATCACTGTCAGAGGTGGATGTTTAGAGAGCAATTTTGTTCATGTATGAGATGATGGCACACAGACTGTTTTCCATTCATCCATTACTTTTCTATAAGAGATTTGGTAAAATCTTGTTAGTATAAAATCACTTTTATGAAATGGCCAAAATATGTTGATGTTTGTTTGCAAACAAGCTTGTAATTAGATTAGATTAGATTAAACTTTATTGTCATTATGCAGAGTACAGGCACAGAGCCAATGAAATGTAATTAGCATCTAACCAGAAGTGAAATGTACAGTGTTATTTACATATAGTGCAGTAAGTAATCACTGAGGTGCTGCAGTGAGTTGCAAATAAATAATATATGCATTATTAAGTTAGCACATATGTGTGAAGTAGCAGGTATAAAATATCTGAAGAGGCGCAAGGATGCAGTTAAGTGGCAGTGCAATGATATAGATTGAGTTAAAGTGTTGGTGCAGAGTTCAGTATGGTCACAGCCTCTGGGAAGAAGCTCTTCCTGAGCGCTCTAATCCATGGCTTGGATGCGAAACATCCTTGATGGTTCTAGGCATTAAGAAAGAGATCTTCAGATTGATCAGTCTTAAAAGAGATGGTTCTTCAAGGCTTTAGTAAAGAAAATAGTTCTATATAGAACCATGAACACTCAAAGAACCCAAAGCGTGGTGAAAGAGTTCGTTAAATTGATGAGGAATGTGTTGTAGATGGTTCTATATAGAACGTTTTTGAAAATGCTTCTCTATAGCATCAAAAAGGGTTCTGCTGTAATTACAATGAGGAACCCTTTTTGGTGCTATATAGAACCATTTTCAAAAGGCAACTACATAAAGCCATCTAGAGCACATTCCTCATCATCTAAAGAACCCTTTCACCACGCACTGGGTCCTTTGAGTGTTCATGGTCCTATATAGAACCATTTTCTTTACTAAAGCCTTGAAGAACCATCTGTTTTAAGAATGTGGAAACCATGAAATCATCACTGAAATACTTTGTGCATATGAAGTGGAGAAAAGTACATTTTTGTCAGTACTAGGTTCCAGGCAGTAATAAAGACACACCCTGTTGCCCATTCGAACTTTATTTGGAGTAGTGATTAACTTCATGTGTATGAACCCTTACATATGAAGTGGTCCAACCTGCTATCAGACCAGGAGGCATTTCACTTGAAAGCAAGATGTTGGCATGGCTGCCTAATTAAATTAACTCAGATAAGCTGCCGTGGATTAAGCTTGCAGTGCACTAAAAGTGCTGAAGAGATTATGAAGTTTCTGGACGCAGTATTTTCATTTGTCAGTCAACGCAAAAGCAATGTAAAGTCTGCTGACTGACTCTTCTGAATTTAAGGAGGAAAACGTCTATTATGAATACACCCCAGGTTGCAGTATAAGGATTGTCTGATTGTATTATATATATTATCAGTATGCGGTTTGAGTAAGCATGAGAAATTGAAGCTGTTGCAGGAGATATGGTCAAGATGATTAAAAATCAGGGAAGACTAAATAAACCTTGACTTCTTCTGCAGTGCTTGACATCGGCTTTTCTGGGAAACGTTACACTGACATGTTTACATTTACATTTAGATCACGCTTTGCCCAAAGCAACTTACATTAATAAGAAGTAGAGGATGGTGCAACCTAGGGTTAAGCGCTATGCTTAAGGGCACAATCACAGCATCCATAGGCTTAGACAAGTTTTCCCTTCAGTTACCATTTGTCAAAAATACAGGTGTTCAGAGCTCAACACTTCACAGCAACAGGGCATCAATGTGCTGGTACAGCGATAACATTTGCATCTTTTAAGTATGTATACCCATGTGTCTATGATATGTATTATTGTATTACTGTTCAAATGTATTACAACTATTTCATGCATGTAGATTTTCCCCAGAATATGCTATTCTAATAGTAATACTAATATAAATAATAATTTATTCTATTGCACTTTATATCTCATATGTCTACTCAGGTGAAGAGCTTACACTTAAGTAAAAGTTTTAATGCTGTGAAAAGTATATTTTAATATGAGGAAAAACGTTATTTGGTAGGATGCATGATGTACATTGTAGTGGACATGTTTCATTGTAATTTACTTCACAGAAAAACAATATTTGAACAATTATACCACAACTAGGGTGGCACAGTGGCTTAGTGGTCAGCATCTTCACCTCTCAGCACTCTTGGGTTGAAGGCCTCATGCTCTCCCTTTGTCTGTGTGAGCTTCCTGCAAGGTCTCCGGTTCCAAAAACATGGAGGTCAGGTGAATTGGCTGCTCTAAATGACCCTGGTGTGTGTGAATGAATGTATCTGTTTGTGTATGAATGTATGTGTATATGCCCACACACAGGTCAATGGTTGGTTTCAGTTGAGACACTAAGTGTCTAAGTGTGTTGATTGTGTTGATTGTAAAGTGTCCTTGCGTATTAGAAAGGCACTATATACGTGTAACATTCATTCATTCACTTACACTACTCCACATATGTTCCTTTATCATCCTTTTAGTCCTTGAGGTAGATGTAGTCCTGCCTGTAATCAGCCTTTTTTGTTTACCATGTGTTTTGTTAGAGTTGTAGGTGGTGCAGTAGAGGGTTTTTTAATAACATCCACTAAAGATGCTGTCATGCAACATGTAATATTGTGACCCCTGCATACAATAGACAGTAACTTAGAAATCTCTGTCCACTGTAATGATTACTATGCATCTGAGGAATGAAAAATCGGTTGCGGTAAGAAGGAAACACTGCCACATATATTTGCCTTTGACTTGACCTTTTTTAGGATACTTTACTGATTTTTTTGTTGTTGTAGGTGCATTCGCTTGATTGCATGAACGCCCCACTTCTAGATGCCATCCGAAATCAAGCAACAGAAACGCACTAAGGACAGGCAGATCTGAATCATGACTGCTCTGAACCACTAGAGTATTCAGTGCTGCAGCCATGGGGCCACATTTGTTTTGCTGATTAGATTTTATACAAGCGAGAGAGAGAGAAAAAAAGCATTCCAAGGCATTCTGCAAGGTCAAATACACAAAAGCTGGTTTTCAGGGTCATTTTCTGCCATGCAGATACAAATGGTGTTTGAGACAAAAGCCTCAAGAGTTTGCTTCCATCTGAAGTGGATGATTGTCTTTTCATAATGGACTATTGAAATGCTAACCAGCTCTACAAGGTTTGCTGTTGGTATACCTTCTTTATCTCATGTTACATGGCAATTCACATTAATACTGCAATATCTACAACAATGACACATGTTTTGTTCTTTGCATGTCAAATGCATAATACTTACTCTTGCTGCTGGCAAGATTGTTTACATCACTCGTGGTGCGTGGTGTTGGAATGAAAAATAATCTCAGCATTGACCTAACTTTTGTATAAAAGAAAGGCTTTATTCCTTTGCCAAGCCATCAAAACATCCTCAGACATATTTTAATGAGGTTGAAAAATGAATATCTTTTCAGAGCAGAGCTGGAATTGCAATCATACAGTAAAATTATTGGACACCAAGAATCATAAAAGCTATTAAAGTTTTGAGTTCCTTGTGTATGACTTCTCTTCCAGAATGCACCCAAAGGCAAAACATAAAGGATTATAAACCTCATGTCTGAAAACATTCACTTCATTAGCAATTTCTAACCAGCTTAACATATGGCGTTAATTAACCTCATAACTCTATCTATCCTGATAAAGTCTTAGGGGAAAGAAATTATGTTTTTGTAAAAAAAAGTGTCATTATTTGTAGTATAATAATACATGCTGACAATGCATTGCTGAACACAAAAATATAAAAATATAAACACTTTTGTCCTGTGTAGGCTGTGCAGCACCAAAGGGACTTTATATAGGTTCACCTTGCAACTCAGATTTGTACCACCAGAGGTCGTCCTTCAGCAGGACAAAAACTGAGCGATCAGTTCTACTTGTTTTGGTCTTACTCACACATTCATTCACACTTCAAGGCTTAATTTTAACATTTAATTGTTGGAAATTGTCAACAAATTTAAAATACAGAAATGAACAAAAGAACAGGATTTCTCCTTCTCTTAGAAAATCAGAAAGTAATGAATCTCTGAATTTAAGCAATCGATGCTGGAGTCATAAAGACAGCACATTCTGATTATAAAAGGCTCTGCAGCTTCTTGTTTTTGTAGTTTGTTACTGACAGATTTATGCCTACACTCTTAGTAAAAAAATTTCTATTTAGTATGAAAAAGGAGTAATTTCACTCATAATAGTAGAACCCTTTTTGGTATTATAAAGAACCCTTCTTAAATGGTTCTATATAGAACCCTAGGAAATGTTTCTATGCAGAAACTTTATGGTGCTATAGAGAACAATGTCCACATGCATTTCTAAATTTAATAGAAAATTCTTTAAAATGTAAACAAACTAAAGTTGTATTACAGAGCTCACTTCACTAAATGACTGGTGACCTTATTATACTCTTTAAAAAGATCTTTCTTTAGTAAATAACTTTGTTCTATATAGAACCACTAACACTCGGGTGAACATTGCATGGTGAAATGGTTGTATATAGCTCTCAAAATGGTTCTGCTATCCTAGATGACTTCTATATAGAACCATCTACAGCACATTCCTCATCAATCTGAAGAACCTTTTCACCATGTAAGAAACCCTTTGGGTTATTTGAGTGTTCATAATTTTCTTTCCAAAAAAAGAAGAACCATTTCTGTAAATATAAATGTAAATAACTTTATTTATTGAGCTGATTCAACTAATTATATATATATATATTAGTAAATTATATAATATTAGTAAATTATTTAATATATAATTTACTATTATTATTATTATTATTATTATTATTATTATTATTATTATTATTATTACTGATGCTGTTGTATTGAGTCCACAGCTAAATGAAGCAGTACACACTGAACAACATATAACCTACAACTAACCAAATCATATACATGTCCGCACACTGTGATATACTGTGAATATTACACATACAAAGGACCTTTTAGGCATTCAGAAGTTCTTTAAGTGTTCATGATTCTATTTAGAACTGGCACTTTTACCAAAGAACCCTTGAAGAACCCACTTTTTTAAGAGTATTGTTCACCCGTAAGCACTGTGCATCCTTCAATGCAAATGTTACTGATATTATGGCTTGAGAAATGTGTTTTGTTTGTAACTGGAATAATGATTTTATTGTTTTTTTTAAATAAATCACAATTTTACTTAATATGTGAGCTATTAGTAGAACTTGGCATTTAAAATTTGTATTTCAACTAAAGAATCGTATGTGCATAGCAGCAGCATGTAAGCAGCTGAACTTCAGGCATGAACTGTATAGATGATAGTGCTGCTGTATTAGATATCAAAGCTAATTATTAGAATGTAAAATCTTTTGATTTAAGAAATCTGTTTGCTTTAGAGTCACTGTCCTGCTGCATCACCAAATTTCTACAGAGGCTACTTGACCAACCAACCTGACAAGATGCTGTAGAATCTTGATAGACTTCCTCCATGTCGGCAATCAATCCAGGTCCACAGGCAGCAACACAACAAATCATGATGCTGTCTCCATCATACCTCAGTGTCCCACTGATGTTTTTGTGTGAGTATGTAATCCACTTTAACGTCACAAAGCATTTCCCCAGTAGTGTTTAGAAGTGTTTTGATGCCAAGATTTTTGGTCTGTGACAATTTATTACACCACAGAGGAAGTTGACGTCTTGCCATAGACAACATGCTTGTTCAAAGATTTTACAGTCAACTTGCAAACAGAAATATTAACATATGTCATTGATTCTTTCAAGACATTGGCTGTTAAGTCAAGACATGATTTTCCATCACTGAGAATTATATTTGAAGTGATCTTGGCTATGTTTTCAATTCTATGGAGAATACAGACAGTAATAAACTTTGAGATTACTTTGTAATTACTTTAGTAACCCTTTTATTAGATAAAAAAAATCTTTTTTACGTGCAATTTAAATTTAGAAAGCTTTGTTTGTAGCGTCTGTTTGGATAAATAAAACAAACAAACAAACAAAAGAATTGCATCTGTTTTCTTCTTTGCCCAAACAAAGGTGAACAACAATAATGATCTGGTGATGAAATTTCGATTAAACATAACTTATTCTCTGTGAAAAAGACTGATCTTACAATATCTGCTGAAAATGTCCATGGTCAGCATGCAAACACACTTCAACTTGACACACATGTGGCAAAAAGTCATCCACCAATAACCTCATTGTTTCAAACTGTTTCAAAAATTCAAATTGTATATCATCCAGTATATTCACACCATGAACAATTGTTCCTGTACTGTGCACTGATACATTATACAACACTTCCTCCTGTCCTGTGCACTGATACATTATACAACTCTTCCTCCTGTCCTGTGCACTGATACATTATACAACACTTCCTCCTGTCCTGTGCACTGATACATTATACAACATAGTCACGTGTCCTGTCCTCCTTCACAACATATTACATAGTCACGTGTCCTGTCCTCCTT
>BRDA01073361.1:32085-43136 GCA_036984385.1 Crenuchus spilurus | reverse complement strand
AACATGAGTGTTTTATTAGTTATTTTATAAGTTTTATTTCCCAGTCAAGAACATTTAATAGTAACATAATTAGCAAAAAAAAAAACAAAAAAAAAACTGACTTTTACTTACTCATTTCTGTTCTTGCCCCTCCTGAACTCTCTTCTCTCCTCCGATCCTCTTTGTTAACATTTTTTTCCATCACCTTGTGATTTCTTGTTACATGAAGAGCTATTATGAACTTTTGGACAGTTCTTTCCATCTGTTATTTAATTTCACTCAAGCTCACCTGTTCTGTTGTTCTCTTCTCTTTTTTTTCGTGACTTTGAAGGGTTCTTCCATTTCAAACTTTTTATATGACTGCCTTCCTTTAGTTGTCATTATGTTCTCCTCGTTCTTATAGTTGTAGTCAATCTTCCTTAGTGTCGACTTGTACACGTTTGCCGCCGTGTTGAAGTATCATCCAAGGCAACACCCACTTTTTTGTAGTTTTTTGGCGGCCATGGTAATTTTTAAAAGTAGCCCAAAAAACGCACCCCGCCACCCCTGAATTTTCACCCACGACAGGATTTTCAAACAAGCCCAATTTGGCGTGAAAACCATGAACCTGGTAGCTGCAGAGAATTCTGGTTGCAGTGTCTGTGTAGGGGGTGGGGGCAGATGTGACTGGCCAATCACAAATCGGGAAGACCGATTTGTCTGTTACCCAATGAGGATTTTCCTTCAGCATGAGCATGGATATTGATGCGTTATATTCATTCATTACACACAGACTGATACACTTCAAATGTTTATTTCTTTTAATTTTGATGAGTATACTACCATATACACTGTGTTCTGTTTGGTAAAACCACTCTTTACTGCTCTAATGCTGTGAACAACGGGTTCAATGTTCAGTTTTGCCAAAACAGTGTTAACAGTTAAATATGTCAGGTCAAGAAAGACTTTATTTTATTTTTTTATATGTAAAAACAAGTATTTATGTTAAGTGAAGTCAAGAAAGACTGTATTTTATTTTTTTAATAAAAAAATTATATTTAAGATAATTCAAGAGAAACCGTCTTTTTTATACTATATAAAACATGTATTTTTTCAGGAAATAGTTTTTAAGTTCAACTTTAAATGTCAGGAGATACATCATTGCTGTTAAAAATGCATTTACAATAAAGTGAGTTTTGGCAAAACTGGTTGTCATTTTTATGTACAGGTGGGGGGGTGTTGTCTGCAGCTGCTGAATGTAACTAATAAAGGAACTTGTAATCTAACATAGTTACTTTTAAAATCAAGTAATCAATAAAGTAACTACGTTACTTTTTAAAGGAGTAATCAGTAATCAGATTACTTTTCCAATGTAACTACGCCATCACTGGTTGTATGACCAAGTCTGAAATAGACACAGTGCAGTATTTACTTTCCAGTGACAGGGAAGCTGCAGATGGGGGGGGGGGGGGTGATTGTAAAAAAATCTCCAGTGTAGGCTTTGTTTGGCCAGTTTTGCAAATACAGTCTTCAGACTCTGACACATTGGCAACATTCAGCATTTTCCTTGTGTTGTTGGTTTATATGAGAGAAGTTTAGAGAATTGATGTTCTTCTAAAATACTAGAACTGTAGGTCTGTTATTATAAGTTGTCATAAATTATGACAATGAACTGTGTAAACACATTATTGAGGATCACGGCTGCTCATGTGAGGAGAGCGCTGTGTTTAAATGATGTTTCTCTGTTTTGCAGCATTTGGTTTATGGTAGTTCAAAGTTCTCAGGCAGAGTGTCAGAGAGCAGACGTGTTTAACGTCTCACACATGAGCTCACTCCAGCAGCTTCTCTTTAATTGACATGTCTGCTGACTCTCTGTAGGACTGCTCACACACATTCACTTCACAGTCTGCTCTGCCTGCTGAGAGCCTCTGTCTCTGCTCTGTGGGTTAGTGGTGAGAGGAGGATGTGGAGAGAAACCCTGATCAGAGGAAAAGAAGACTTCATGGTTTGTGGTACAATGTAGGCTCTGTATTGGCTTACCTGGTGGTTGGTGTCTGACCTTCTTGCCTGACCCTCACCACAGCTTTCTTCACAGTGATGAGGACCTGAGGGGTTTGCTCGGCTTTTGTTTCTCAATGTTTTACATAAGATGGTAAGTTTTAAACCTTTTTACGATTTCATGCAGGTTTCAGGTTAGGTGTTGGCAAATACACAGGAGGATTTATGCTTTTTATGAGTTCCTTCTTCATTGCTGCTATAAACCTGGCAAATGGGCTGTTTATGAGGAATAATTTTACATCGTTTTGATGTCCACTCTCTCGGGTTGTGAAACGCCAGACGTTTCTCAGAAACTGGAAGCTCATTAGATGTTTTCATAGCTACATATCCCTTACACGTCACTGTAGAACTGACATAGATGCAGTACTAATAAACGGAGTGATAAATGGCTGTTTAACTGGATCAAATAAACTTTTACTTGATTATAACAATAATGATAAAACATATTTGGTTGAAAATATTATCAAATTAACACTGTTTTAATCAATATTTGATTTTATCAAATAATTTCACTTAAAGTTTTAGTTCACATGCATTGTCAGTTAATATTTGCTGCTTCCAGCCCACCAACCTTTCAGCCTACTTATGAATAAAAAGATCAGATCTCTTATTAAATATAGTAATCTTTATAATAATAATATAATAATAATTTAAATGATAATATAATCATATTTATAATAATATAATCATATTTAAAATAATAATTGATCTGTATTCAATTCAATCTGTAAATACAACATTACAAAAAGAGAATAGTTATTAATTTTTAATTACATAACATATTTAATTTATTTTTTGGAAAAAAAAATATTTTCCTGCATGATACCAGTTTTTTAAAATTTATTTATTTATTTATTTTTTAAGTCACAGCGCCAATAACAAACTGCTGAAATTAAGAAATGCTGAAAAAACACCTCACAACTAATTAGATTAACAGGCAACAGGGCAACAACACCACTGAGTAAAAAGGGGATAGACATCTCTCTATACAAGAGACCAGGCCAAAAAACAATTTTGCAGGGACATGATCAGGAGCATTGTGAGGTGTAGGTAAAAGTGAAAGTAATGCTTGTAAACTCTGCCATGCAACACAGAAATCATATTTGAGATGGAGCTGAAGTGGAAAAGTGTCACATGGTCCAAAAAATAATTCAATTCTTTTTGAAAAGCATGGACACTGACTCCACTGAAGACAAGTGGGACCATCAGCATGTGTGTAAATGTGTGTATATACAGTATCTCACAAACGTTCATACACCCCTCATTTCTGTGCATGTGATTATATCTTTTCATAGGACAACACTATAGAAATAAAACTTGTATATAACTTAAGAGTAGTCAGTGTACAGCTTGTTTAACAGTATAGATTTACATAATTCAACACACCGTCATTAATGTCAAAATAGCTGCAGCACAAGTGAGTAAACCTCACAGTCAACATGTCCTAATTGTGTCGTCACCCTTCCCTTGTGTCATGTGACCCGTTAGAGTTACAAGGTTCCAGGTGTGAATGGGGAGCAGGGCTGTTACATTTGGAGCTTTGTGTACAATTCCCTCATACTTGCCACTGGAAACTCAACATGGCACCTCCTGGCACAGAACTGTCTGAGGATGTGAGAAACTGAATTGTTGCTCTGCCCAAAGATGACCTCAGCTATAAGAAAACAGTTAACACCCAGAAACTGAGCTACAGCACAGTGACCAAGGTCATACAGCAGTTTTCCAGGACGGGTTCCACTCAGAACAGACCTCACCAGGGTCAACCAAAGAAGCTGAGTCCACATGTTCAGTGTGATATCCAGAGGTTGGCTTCAATAAAGAGACACATGAGTGTTGCCAGCTTTCCTGCAGAAGTTGAAGAAGTGGGAGTGCTCAGACCACACGACACACTGATGAGACCAAGATAAACTTGTTTGGCTTAGATGGTGACCAGCCTGTGTGGTGGCGCCCTTGTGAGGAGTACCAAGATAAATTTGTCTTGCCTTCAGTCAAGTATGGTGGTGGTAGCATCATGGTCTGGGGCTGCATGAGTGCTGTTCATTGAGGGAAACATGAATTCCAACATGTACTGTGACATTCTTAAGCAGAGCCTGAGCTCAGAAACCGGGCCAAACAGCAGTTTTCCACTATGATAATGACCCCAAACACACCTCTGAGATGACAACTGCCTTGCTGTGGAAGCTGAAAGTAAGGATGATGGTGACCTAAACCCAACTGAGATCCTGTGGGGCATCCTCAAGCAGAAGGTGGAGGAGTGAAGGTGTCTAACATCCACCAGCTCAGTTATGTCATAATGGAGGAGTGGAAGAGGATTCCAGTAGAAACCTGTGCAGCTCAGGTGAATTCCAGACCAAAGAGGTTTAAGGCAGTGAATGATAGTGATTGTCACACAAAATATTTACACAATTGAACACAGTTTGGACATGTTGACTGTGAGGTGTACTCACTTGTGTTGCAGCTATTTTGACATTAATGACTGTGTGTTGGGTTTTGTTCAGAAGACAGTAAATCTATACTGCTATACAAGCTGTACACTGACTACTCTCAGTTATATACAAGTTTCATTTCTATAGTGTTGTCCTATGAATATATATAATCTAATATTTGCAAATGTGTGAGGGGTGTACTTGTGAGAGATACTGTATATATACACTGCCAGGCCAAAAAAAGGTCACCACCTAAGCAAATGGGTAAGAGTCTCCCATTGGCTAATTGCTGCATGGGAGATTATGAAAAACCTCTTATCAGTGAGGCTGACCAACAAAAACAGCTTCAGTTTGCTAGGGAACATAAAGATTGGACTCTGGAGCAATGGAAGAAGGTCATGTGGTTTGATGAGTCCAGATTTACCCTGTTCCAGAGTGATGGGCGCATCAGGATAAGAAGAGAGGCGGCTGAAGTGATGCACCCATCATGCCTAATGGTACAAGCCTGTGGGGGCAGTGTTCTGGGGTTGCTGCAGTTGGTCAGGTCCAGGTTTAGCAACATTATGTGGACAAAGAATGAGGTCAGCTGACTACCTGAATATACTGAACCACCAGGTTATTCCATCAGTTACTGGCATGGGTATATTCTAAAATGATGCCAGGATTCATTGGGTTCAAATTGGTGAACATCTGTGACATCTGTGAGTCTGTGACACTCTAAAACACTGTTTTTAAATCTAGTCCTGTGACTTAGTTGCAGATTACTCTTCCAGCTGTTTTTATTAGAACCACTGATTGCCATCAATTTCTTAATGAGTTAACATTTTTTCATGGAATGGTCAGATGTCTCACTTTCAACATCTGATATGTGTTCTATGTGCTATTGTGAATAAAATATGGGTCTATGAGATTTGAAAATCATTGTATTCTGTTTTATGTACATTTTACAGTGTTTAAAATGGATGTTTTTCTGTTTGTGCTTCATTATGTAGTTGATTGCACACTGAGAAGCAAACAAAACATTATTCTGATGTGGGTTCATTTCAAAATGATAAAAGTCTGTAAAAACACAAGTGGTGGTAGTCAGAGAATGACTGTAGTCATGTTTCTAAAGGTCAGTTATGCCACAGATAGTAATCACCAAACATGAATTAATGAAACAAAGTTCTTGTTTCATTTATCTTGAGTGTGTATTGTAGTCCAATAACCAACATTAGTGATTGATGTCCGCAGAGTGTTCAGTGTTTTATTTGGTCCCTCTGGTCATTCTGTCACAACATCTGTGCGTTTCTGCATATGAGATGCTCACACATTCCAGTCATAAACATGGTTTAGGAAAAAAAACATCCCAAATGTAATGTATTGAGTGTAGCAACACTGTAGTGACAACCATCTTGAACACAGTAATGATATCTGACCTTTTGTCTCATGCATCTATGCAGGATGGCCCTCTTATTCCAGAGTAACTGGAAGCGAGGAGGATGACTGCCAGGGTTTGCAATGACACCAGAAGCAGTGGACAGGAGCTCCAGCTAATCTATGCCATCACACTCCCTCTGTCCACTGCTATTATCTTGGCCAATCTGCTGATCATTCTGGGCATCGTCTGCAGTCGCCAGTTCCATAACGCCCCCAACTACTTCTACCTGAGCCTACTGGTGGCTGACCTATGCACTGGCATAGCCCTGCCCTTCATCCCCTCGATGGGCCTGAGCCGATCCCTTGGCTTCTCTGTCTGCTTGCTGGTGCACATCTTCCCCAACTTCTTGTTTCTGGCCTTCATTTTCAACTTGGTGCTGGTGCACTACGAACGTTACCTGAGTATTGTCAGTCCACTGTTGCCAGGCCGTTTTTGGCCACGTCGCCACTTCATTCCAGCTCTGCTGTCTGTGTGGATGCTGCCACTGTTCTTCTCCCTGCTGCCTGCTTTTGGATGGAACAACTGGGATGGGCTTGGTAGGAGAAGCAATAGTTGCTGTCCTGTGGCCAACAACACAGTCCAGTCTGGCTGTCCAGTGGCCATGCCTAAAGACCTCTGTTGTACATATCATAGGATCTTTCCAGACAGTTTCATCTACCTGGAGATTTATGGCCTGCTGGTGCCAGCCATTCTCTCTATTATTGTCATGACTTTTCGGGTGCTGTGGATCACACGGGGTCAATTGAGGGACATTCAGAGACTGCAGAGGGCTGTGACCAGTGCAGAGCAGTGCCGTAAGCTGGAAGTACGTTATGCCCGCTGTGTGGCTGCTGTCTGTCTTGCCTTCCTGGCCTGCTGGTTGCCATACCTCATCTACACACACACATGCTTGACATTCCTGCTGAAGCAACAGACACGCGTCAACCACACCGCCCACATTGTACTATCATGCACTGGAGTAGGTTGCATGGCCACAGTGCCACTCCTCTTGGGAGTTGCCAACAGGGAGTACACTGACTCCGTAAGGAGACTGTTGCGAAAAATGTGGCACCATAGGTGCAGGACACAGCAGCAAGAGGATGTCAACCTTCAGGTATTTCAAAGTTAAAGCTGGGGATTGGCAGGTACTGTGTTTTGATCAGCTGGATGGACTGCAGTGATGTGTGAAGTGTTTTTATTGACTTGCATTAGATTGTCTGAAACTAGAGGATGTGTTCATGAACGCTGGATAAATCCACCACAAATCACCTTTCAGGTTTCATTACGACTTCCTCACAGATCATTTCAGATGTGCTGCCATACTGTCAGAAAGTGAGGTCATTGTGTGCAGTAGACAGTAGATGTTGAGCAAAAATGTTAGCCTCATTGCTAACATTGCTCATTTGCGATGTACAGGTTTTAGAAAGAGGGCATTGAGTTTTCTCTAAAGAAATGTTCAGCCACTAGGCTGTAGTTTAAGATAACCAAACAGTATATTCAGATGAATGATAAAGATTTGTTTAGATCTCTTTGAAGAGACTGAAATGGTGAATTAAACAGAGTAACCATTTCCACTGTTTGGTAAAATCTTAAATGTTAAGGGACATTTTTATGCTCTGCAGTCCATTTGAAATGAAGTTAAACATGTTTTTGGAGATGTGGGAGACAGTGTGAGTAATTACAGCTCTCACCAGCCCAGTGTTGTTCATGTTGTGTTGTGTTCAAGTCCAGTGACGTCTATTTTAAAACTATTTTAAAGTGCAAACTGAAATACTGCAATGTTTACACAAGGATGCATTGCAATCCAGTCCTTTCATATTTACAGTCTTTGTACACATGTGACTCCTTTTAGCAGGACAATAGAGTGAGTGAGAGTGTGAGGGGACTGGCTGTGGTCCCAGAACGTTTACGGCTCAAATTGTCATCTTCATCATTTTACTACTTTCCAGGTCCACTTTTTGTTGTCCAGGAGGCTCTTCTAAAACACTTAAACCCCACTGCCATCCTAATGATACATGTGTTGGTTACGTACATACACAGTATATTAAGTATGTTTTTTGGAAAGTCAGCTGTACTGATTTTGGCTTTCTAGGAAACATGGCTGCCTCTGCTGTTACGGACTGAAAAAGACCAGGACCTACACCTTCAGTCACTGCTTACATAAACAGACCAAACAGCTGTACACTTAGCATGAAACAGTCCCTTTATTTTCTATTTTTGGACATTCAAGTATACATTCACCAACAGAGAGTAAAGAAACCCAAGAATACAGTGCAGTGATGAGGTATAGCATCACCAGTGGCTCCCCTGACGTCTAAGTGTAATGTAACGCAGTGGTTCTTAATCCTTGTCCTAGACTACCTTTTATTTTAATCCTTCATTTCCCTGAAGAAATCTCCTAAAGGGATCAATAAAGTACTATCTATCTATTTCACAATGGGACTCCATGAAGTGGAGGTAATAGCAGTGCTGTGATGATATTACTGTACAGTCTGATCAGGACCCTGGTTTAGAATGAACTCTGTCACATGACAATACTTTCTTTCATTATAGAGCTTAACTAGTCCACTGTGATGTTGAATGCTGTGTAACACTCACCAGAGTCATCTTTGCCTCCTGGCATCCATGGGGCACTGCTGTTATGCCAATGGGATGCACACAATGTTCAAGAACTCCATGCTAAGCACACCTTCAATATGCCAGTTAGTTTCTGAGATGCCACCACTCTTCAGATGTTTTGCACTCTGCTAGAACTGATAAGTGTGCTCGCCTGTTTAAACATGCATCAAACCATGTCACGTGACTTCTGGGACACCTGGCTGAGTTCATTCCAAAGTAGGGCTGGTTATAATATTATATGAGCAAGTATTTTACCCTGATACTGTAGCGTCTATATCAGTAAATGTAAATTATAACAATTAACCATGTTATGCCAGGACTACTACACAATTTGCCATTTACACTTTTCATAGTTCAACTCCTCAGCAAAAACTTTCACTCAATAAAGGGGTCTAAGGCTGGGGATTAAAAATCACTGTTCCAGAGCCTGTCGGTACTGTGGCACCAGACAGAGTCCTTAAAGCAGCTGTGAACTCTCAGAGATCACATGACCATCCTTGACTTCAATTCTTATAATCAGGAACTTGTTGGCTTTGTCAGGAGAGTTGACTTGCGAAGCATCCTCACTTGACCTGGACTGAGGGGCCTTGACGTCTGCGTAAGCAAGGACGGGGGATGGTTTTTGTTTTGATTTTAGAAATCTGAGCAAAAGATGAGACAGGTTTAATTTAGCATGACAGTGGAATGGCACAGCCAACGCCGTGGAGCTGGAGGTGTGACGTAGCTGTGTGAATGTGACTTGAAATGTGAGTACAATTATATATATTAATGAGAATCTGATGTGCATGTGTGTTAATGCAAAAAAACAAGGCAGTAAAAGCTCAAAACTCTTACCAAACTGATCACGTCGTTGCTCCGCCAATCTGTACATGAGATAAATGATGAGATAAGATGATGAGAACACTGCTTAGATCTCAAAACAAAAATGCAGGGCAGTCACCCTTTGTTGGCCACTGTACCTCATCTCCTCTCCTTCCAGAAGTTTCCTGTAGGTGGCGATCTCAATGTCCAGGGCCAACTTGAGGTTCATGAGATCCTGATACTCGCGCACCTGCCGTGCCATCAGCTGCTTGTCCCTGCGGAGTGCCTCCTCAAGCTGAGCAATCTGCTCCCGAGCATCATCCAGAGACTGTTGCCCGCCTGTCTCTGAGTTCTTTATGTCATCCTCCATGCTGTTTTTCTACAGTCGACATGCAGAAACAATGTTGTAAGGAAAAGCCAACCTCAGTCTTATACAGAAGGGGAAACAGGTGATCGTTTTTTATAGGGGTGAACCGATCATGTATGTTTATGGACAGTTCTGATTCTTCATTACAGGCTGATGGTTAACTGTTGTTAAAGGTGACATCTCTGTTTATTCATTTACCCAGCATTCAGTGTGTGTGCACAGAGAACATAAACACACAGACTGATGGTCTATCACACACACACATGTACATGCACAGTGTTTGAAAACTCATCTGTTAATTGCCAGGTTAGGAGGCTGACTCGACGATCGGCCACCCCTAAATTTAGGTAAAAAAAACCCCAAAAAGTCTTAAAGGAGCTGCACCTTCTTCTTCAGGCCCTCGATCTCTGTGAGGAGCCTCTGAATGCTCCGCTGTATGTCGGAGATCTCCTTTCTCATCTCTTTCACATCTTGCTCATGCTTTCCTGCTTTCAGCACCATGTCATCCATCTGTGGAATCACACAACACACAATCACATCATCCACAGCAAGTCATATGATGTTGAGATAAACATGGAAGGACTACACAGTGATGTGTGATTAACCATCAGTCAAACACACTGTTTGTTAGTGTTGTAATAAATATCAGAGCAGTATTGCAGACATGATCACAGTCAGTGCATGGTCAGGTCTGGCATGGCTTAAGTGCAAGGCACCTAACCCCCAGCTGCTCCCCAGGCGCCACTGGTGTACTCACTGGTCTAACCCTAACCTCAGTGTGTGTTCACTAGTGTGTGTGTGTGTCCACTACACAGATGATTCATAATTCACTTTCACATGATCATTTCTCTTTTTTTCTTTTGCTTTATCTACTGAATTAACAGGTTGTTCTTGTTATACAGTGGTGCCCCTACTTACGAGCATCCCTACTAACAAGTATTCCAGGTGACGAGTCGAGATCTCGGAATATTTTTGTTCCAGGTAACGAGTAGCATAAATTAGTTCAAGTATGCCAACCACTAGAGGCGCTGCGGTCGTAGCATCTCCTAGATGTTAGCGTAGAAGAAGAGGTCAGTCATTACCTTTGACCGCTGTCCAGTGAAAGTGAAAGTGCTAGTGAAAGTGACACAAAGACAGCAAAAGGTAGTGAACAAGAAAGTTAGATACATTTTACTTTTACTTTTCATATGATAAGTGTAACCATGCCATACACGTACGCCCGTCCTCCTGTCCTCCTTAGCGGCCAGCCTACATGAGCACCGTCGTCGTCTCGTTTATGTTTTAAAAAAATTAGGCACAGTCGGCCGGTTATATGTCATATGAAATTATACGATTTATTACACAAATATACACAAAAATTTTGTATTTGCTCTGCTGCTGCCACGAGTACATCCGACCGGCGATTCCTCCTGTCCTCCTGCCC
>BRDA01073361.1:0-32075 GCA_036984385.1 Crenuchus spilurus | reverse complement strand
TTAAAACTGAAATTAAATGTATGGGGAAAATGCATCCAGCTAACGAGCAAACCAGCTAACGAGCTCGGCTCCTGCACGGATTAAACTCGTAAGTAGGGTTACCACTGTATATCCTAGGATTATGAGCGGGAAGTGACTGACCTTCCTCTTGTTCCATTGTTCGGCCTCATCTCGGCTGCGTGCAGCCATGTTTTCATACTGTGCTTTGACTGTGTGCAGGATTTCATCCATGTCCAGGTTCCGAGTGTTTCCAGTCTTCACAATAACTGTATCATTGCAGATCAGAGACTGCAGTTCCTTTATCTCCTATTGCAGAGAGAGCGTGGGAGAGATTAGCAACCACTAAGTACAGTACACATCACCAAAGACAAGAGGGGTGCGGGTATATATTGAGATCAATGTGTTTGCATGGTAAATTAAAGTCAAAATTAACACGGCCTCAAGATGATGAATGAAATGAAACCCCCTTGTATTAAAATAGAACTGACTTCTTCAAATCCACGCCTTAAGAATTCCAGCTCTTTCGTGATATCCTCCAGTTCCAACTCCAGCTGCACTCTCTGTAGATAGCCATCATCTACATCCTGCAGAAAAGAAACACAAGAGCTCCCACTGTAACAGGCAGGGTATTCACCACAGCAGTCAGAACTCTTGATTGGATATGTTCTGTATGAGATTTCTTTACCTTCTTAAAGAGAACAAAATCATTTTCCAGGTCCGCCTTCTTCTGGATCTCATCCTCGTACCTGTCAAAAGGAATGAATGAATGACACTTATGTAATGTCTTTCTAATAGCCAAGGATACTTTACAATCAACACAATCCTTTTACACACGTAGAACCCAACCACACAGCAGCAGCAGCCAATCACACACCGTGTCTCAACCGGAAACGACCGTCCACCTGGAGGACTGCATCCAGCACTAGGGGGATCACCCAGCACCAGTGCCAACCATATCCTGGCATACATACACATTCATTCACACACAGCAGGGTGAGTTTAGAGTACCCAGTTCACCTGACCTCCATGTTTTTGGACTGTGGGAGGACACGGGGTGAACATGAAAACTCCACCCAGATGGGGACTTGAACCCAAGACCTCAGCGCAGAGAGAGGAACGTGAGAACCACTAAGCCTCCGTGCTGAGGACGCACTTAGAGAATAGTGTAAAGTCATAAGTGTTGCTAAGCTCTGGAGGCTGTGCTGACCTAATGACCAGGGGAAGAAAACAGCGCTCACTCTGAGTGGAAGCAGACTAAGCTGCGGAAGCACTGGCTGGATGGATGGCTTTAATGATGGCCGGCTCTTACTGCTCTGTGAGCTGCACCCAACATGGAGTGCATACCAGAGTGTTTCTGCACTCAACCCCTCCTTACATGGTTCACTGGACAGCAGCTGTTTATGTCACTGTTGCTGGTGATAGTGTCTTTTGAACGGTGAAGAAAACAAACATGTGCACACAATATTTAAGGCTGTACATCCATCTGTGCATGTGTCATTCAAAGTGCTCATGTAGAATCCCCCAGAACTCCAGAAGCTTCAATGAAGATATATGCGGAGTAGCAGCGGGTAGACTGAGGATTTTTAACAGAGAGCAGAAAAGAGATCGTATGAGCTGCCTGCACTCACCTTTCCCGATTGTTGTTCACATCCTCGTTAGACTTCAACAGCTCGGTTTCCAACTTCTGGTGGTCCCGGTCAAGAGCATCAATCTGTCTCCTCAGATCTGTAGCTATTTCTCTCACAATGTCATCTACGTTCCCCTTATAGCTGTCCTGCTGCTGCAGAATTTTCAGGCGAGTTTCTAAGATTTTGTTCTCCTCCTCCAAATGGCGGACCTAGGACAGTTTTCATGATGACACATTTATTGTCTTCTTTCACACGGGCAAACTGACTTTTGGCTAATTCAGTGCGTTTTTGCATCCCTGGACTAAAATAACCTCATAGTAAGAGGAGAATGTTTTACTGCATTCAACAGCTGCATTTTTACTTGCTTGTTATTTAACATAAACATTTGTTGTAAATGTTTAAAGCACTCTGCTTAAAGATGGAACACTGTGGAGGGAATGGCTGAAGTGCTCAAGGCACCCACACAGTAAATCTGCCAGTGTTAAATCAACACTATTAGAGTTAAATTAACACTGAGGGTGTCAAAATGTAACACTCTCAGTGTTAATTTAACTCTAATAGTGTTGATTTAACACTGGCAGATTTACTGTGTAATCCTCTACTGCTCCCCGGGCATCACTGCTGGCTTCCTTTACCTAAAGCCTAAACTACCTTTACCTTTTCAGAAACATCTTTTCCCTTTAAATATAATATAATGCTTGTGTTGATTTATCTACCAAACCATAATTCATTGTCACATGCCTGTGTTCCTTTGGAATGAATCAGTTCTTCTTATATGTGACCCTGCCAGGGAAAACCAGGCCAAAGTCACTAGGCAACTTATTGAGGTATCGTGTCAATATCGTGTTACTCACATTAGAGACAAAACTTAGCCACTCAGTATTATTGCTGTAAATGAAAGATAACAGTCTCAGACATCTATCAGAGTACATATTTTGATCAAAAACAAAACTTAAATTCACTAAAAAGTTGTTTTGAAAAAAACATACTGACTTTGACCTGGTTTTCCCTGGCGGGGTCACATATATCCTCGTCTGGCTGAAACACTCCTTATAGCTTCAAGCTGCCACGTAATATATTTATTTCTATGACATCAAATCAAGGAATTTTAAACATAATTTCTTTACATGGGTATACACAAGTAACAGAACAGAGTATCATTAACACTGGTACCTGCTCTTTTGTTTAAAACAATGTCATTTTCCATTTATTAGCCTCTTTATATACTTTATAGAACTGCTAATATCAAATATTTCCTTTTTTATATAAAATCCATCCTGTTATGTAAATGTTAAAAAAGGTTCATGTGGACATGTTTTGTGAAAATATGCTGAGCTTAAAGAGATATTACACATCGTCTTACATTATTAAACACTAATGTTTCTTCAGATCTTATTCTTAATAATAAACGATTCATGAAAACGTTATTATGTTAGCCCCGGTAGAGAACAGAGGTGACATTCTTAGACCAGTGGACACTTAAAAAAGAGGAAGATGTAAATTCTGATGTGTTCCTGTATTGTATCATTTGCATAAGTCAGACAGCAAAGTGGAAATATTTCATGATAAATGACTTTAAAATGATCATCAGGTGTAAAAGACCACACTTACAGTGAATGAAGGGTTCGTATAATGAATGACGTGCAAAGTTAATGTAATACTATAATAATATGAACTGAGGTTACTTGCTAAGACAGGTCAAACTTTGTGTTTGGGTAATAAATGCAGGAAGACCTGGAATATGTGGACAAGCTGCACTGATGTGTTTATGATATGAACCAGATGTACTTGGCCAACAAAAGAAAAGTCACAAAATGAGATTTTCTTTTTCTTTTCTTCTGTGCAGACTTTTAAAAACATGGACACACAAAGCAGGTGATATTTTACAGCATCACCTAGTGTTCAAGCGTGACACTGCATTTATGTATTTACAGAAGAATCCTGTGTTCAGTGACAGACCAGCTCAGTCAAGCCCAGAGGCACAGCTGTACAGAACTGAATGCGCTGAAAGATGCACTGAAAGTGGCCTCTACTGTGTAGGCCCATGTTTCTGTCACTAATTTAAGACCGTGGCTCTTTACCTTATCGATGAACGCAACAAACTTGTCATTGAGTCCAACCATCTGATCTTTCTCCTTCGTCTTGGCTTGCTGGTCCAGAGGATCCACTTTGGTGGCAGGTGGATTAAGCAGTGGGTCCAGGCTAGAGGAAGAGACACTCGGGTAGCCCCTGGATGAGGAAGGCGAGTATGACTGGCTGCTGAAGTCTGGTCTGTGTCTCTGTGCCATTCTGCTGAAGAGAGCTGCTGGGACAAGAAGTGCTCTGAGGAGAGAAGAGCTGATGTGCAGAGAAACTGAGGATGGTGCCTGTTTATTAAGGCCAAGCAAGGACCTCCCATCATGAGTTATGTCTACTGAAGAAGATGTGGACAACACGGACCTAGAACCTGTTTTTTCAGACCCCAAAACCTGTTGGACGGGTGTGTGGGCGTCGCTTAACCAATGGCATGTGCCCACATCAGGTGTGGTAGTGAATAAAACCCTGTACCTCAGGGCACATGAGGAAAAAGGTGGTTAGAGGCCAGAGACTGTCTTCTTTGCTTTCTGACATCTTTACCAGAGGTAAGCAGCAGCTTAACGAGTTCTTCTTTACTTGTCTTTATTCTGGAGATGTAATTTTCACTGGACTTTGTTTAGCTCTTAATTCCTTGTTTGGTCTGTTAGATCAGCTCCTAGACTGGTGAACATGTTTTCCTCACATTCTAAATAGTACAAAATAAATCAACCATAAACAAAAGTCTTTATGCTGACGTTAAGCTCGTGTGTGTTATATGAGTACAGACTATAGGACATGTCATGAACCCCCAGTGACAGAGCTACACGTTTACCTTCTGTTTATTTAAAACAACGCACCACTAAATTAGTTATATATACAATATATACATGACGTAATCCTGCATACACCCGAGAGTCTTTTCTCTGCTCTGTGCTCTCCAGACTCAGACAACATGAGACGCGGCAGTAGCAGCAGTGTGTATGGTGGGGCTGGTGGTAGGGGGACACAGCCCTCTGTGTCCAGTCTGGAGAGGCTGAGGAATGCCCTGCGCCCGGAGAGCCTGCATCAGCCTCAGGGCAGCGGAGCCATGGCTCCTGTGGCCGCAGATGACAAGAAGACCATGGAGGGCCTTAACAACCGTCTGTCCGGCTACCTGAACAGGGTGCGAAAGCTGGAGAAATCAAACAAAGACCTGCAGGATCAGATCACAGAGCTCCTGGAGAAGAGAGGACAGAAAGCAGAGCGGGACTGGGACGAGATTGAGAAACCGCTGGCTGACCTGAGAAAGGAGGTAAAATATTTACCTAAAACATAACAGGGTTGCCAAGTTCATGCACAGCAGTGTTGGAGTTCAGCTTGCAGTGAGAGCCCACTCTACAAAACATGCCCCTCTATACAGTCAGTCTAAGGTAACAGGGGCAGCCGTGGTCTGGTGGATCTGGTCTTGTGGCTGGAAAGTCGCCAGTATGATCCCCAGGCAGGTGATGACTGAAATGACCCTGAGCAAGGCACCAAACCCTAACTGCTCCCTAAGATCTAACGTAATCTATTGTTCTCTGCTTATTTAAGATATAAATAATATTTATCATGTCCACTAAATAACTTTGGTTTTGTTTTTGCAGATCCGTGAAAAGACGATGAAAAACGCCCGACTTTTGTTACAGTTAGACAACAGCAAACTTGCCAATGAAGACTTCAAGAACAAGTAAAATGTTTTGTTATTATTATATTTAAAATATCTCATAATGTAGTGCAGCTGCTTTGAGTCTTAATAAAGAAGAGTTAACAGAACATCCGGGTTACGAGCTCCTGGTCCGTCAGACTGGGATGCTTCCTGTCCACCGCTCACACTCTGAATTAGCAGCGAGCAATAACACGATCATATCTAGATCCGGTACTGAGCAATTCCAAAGCTGAGATCCCAATACACAAACTGATACTTTTAAAATTGTGATTAAAATGAATGATTCTGTTATAAAAACGCTCTTCTTGTCAGGTGTGATGCTGAAAACATTGCCCGCCAAAACGTGGAGCATGATCTAGCTGATCTCCGAAGAATCATTGATGACACTCAGCTTGCTCGACTCAACCTGGAAGGTCAGATCGAGTCCACCAAGGAGGAGCTTGCTTACCTGAAGAAGGAACACCGCGACGTAAGTCACCTTTAGTTTAATTTTTCTCGTACAGAAGTAGGGAGTTTTTTATATTTTCTTTTATACATTTATATCTTCTGATCTCAATATATTTTTTAAGTTGTGATCTTGAGAGAAAAATGAATGTTTTTTGTTATTTTAAGATTGTAAGTTGCTTTCTGGACTTCAGTACTGTTGAGACGAGTATTAGTTAAATTTCTCAAAGCTGAGCCGTCTTCTCTTCCTGCCGTTGTGTAGGAAGTCGCTCTGCTGAAAGAGAAAATCAAAGAGTCTAATGTGACTGTGGAGGCAGATTCCTCTAACTCCAACCTAAGCAACACCATCAATAAGATTCGGGTGCAGTATGAAAAGGTGGCCATGAAGAACCGCGAGGAAACTGAAGAGTGGTACAAAAATAAGGTAAAACTAAAAGGATAAGTGAGAAGAAAGCAAACTCCCCTGCTAGTCTACTGTTTCTGGACTTTCTGACACTTGTTTATTACCTTTACAGTTTGAAAATATCAAAGTGGAGGTGGCGAGGAACACCGAGTCTCTTCAGACCAGCAGGGCTGAGCTCAACGAGCTGCGTCGTCAAAAACAGCTGCGAGAAATTGACATTCAGGCTTTGCTGAACACGGTAAGTTCCACCACAGTAATTACTAGACTGGGAGAGAATTGCAACACTGTTGTGTGTCTGCATCCATGTGTCTGCTACAAATAACAGTGTAGAAACCTATTAGTTTCAGCTGATCTCAAGAACAGATAACATGCCCAAGAATTTACTCACGTAAAAAATGTTGCACTCAAAGTAGAGTTTTCTGTGTAATTACATCAGTGTGTCACACAAAGTGTTGTAACATCTACTGCTGGCTTCTTATTTCTGAATCAGGGGTGTGGGGGCGTTTGGGGGTGGGGGGTCAGCCCCAACAATACAATGTATAACATGCAGAAGTGTGGAGTCCGTCCCTTTACTGAGTCACTGAGGATGTTGGTGCAGACTACTTTTCAATGACTCTCTCTTTCAGATCATATCCTTGGAGGAGACCCTGAAAGATGTACAGGGTCGTTACGGGAAGGAAATGGCCCGTCTGAACCGGATCGTACAGCAACTTGGGGCTGAGCTGACCAAAGTACGAGAGCAAGTGGAGCGGCAGGCTCAAGAATACCAGGCCCTGCTCAACGTTAAGACGAAGCTGGAGGCCGAAATTGATGGCTATCGTCAGCTGCTGGGAGGAATCGATGATGGGTCAGACTAAAGAGATTTTCAGAGTTTTTCTAAGCGCTTCAGGAAAATGATGGATAATTCAGGAGCATATGTATTCTGGTTGTCTTGAAGTAGCACTGTAATTAAATTTTGTTCTCAATCCTTTTCCTCAACAGTGCTGACTTTTCCTTAGAGCAGGCTGTCAGTGGAGGTGAGTGTGAAAACATGGCTGAACAGACTAATACACTGAAACAATGACGAAAAATATTTAATACTTAATATTCTTGTCCTAAAGGCCCAACTAAGCAGTAAAATCACAATTCATCAAATGGAGATGGTCTGGAAACGGTCCCGTTCAATGGCAAGAATTGACCAGAAGAGGAAAGTTCTACAGGTCTTCATTTGACATGATTTTACTATAAATGAAAGTACATTTGCCCTGTACTTGTGTGAAGTCTGCAGCAATAAAAATATTTTAGCACCATCATGTCCTGTTTTCTTTTCTTTTTGTCCTATTTTTTATGTGCTACACATATTTAATTATGTATCCCCACTTCAAAATACTGTCCTACACAGACATAAAAATAAAAATGAATGAGGAAAAGAACATTAACCCTTTCCAAGAAGCAGTGTAATTATGATTATTTTGGGCGGGGTGAGTGCAATAATAAAAACTGCAAATATTTTCTTTTTTTAAAGACCCCACAGTTTTCGATGTACACTTTAAACACACAATGAGATGCACTTTATGGTAAAATCAGAACATAAACTGCAAATGTTCTTATTATTAACATATTATTACTATTTAATAACACTCATCTGTGTAGTGGTGTAACAGCACTGATGGTTTTTCAGCATTTGATCCAGTTTATTCCTTGTGGTGGCTATGAAGCTCCTGTTTTACATCCAGACAAAAAAATGTTGCATTTCTAGCGACCTCTAGTGGATGTTTTTATCTTAACATACCTCTACTGATTGGTAGAGATGCATAATCACATTGTGTTAAGTTCAATACTTTCTTTAATTAGTTACAGTGACTCAAATGTGCTCTACCAAATATTTAAGGAGCAGAAGCCTAACAGTAGTATTAAAAACAGGATGGCTTAGAGTACAAATTCAATACCAACAAAAGTGTTTGGACTGCATTTACCTACATGAAGTACAAATAGAAAATTTTGTATAGTCAAATATGTTACAGGAACCTGAAAGGACCCGAAAAAGGCCTTGAGGGAATTAAGCAGGTTTATTAACCTACTGTATTTCCTTAGTCCACTTTCAGTTTGTAAAGCTGTTAAAAGACTTGTTCTAATGTCTTCTACATTGTAAATACTTTGATAGACTCATGATGATAGGCTAGCAGGATTTACTACTGTACAGTGAAATACATGTTCACTTGTTTTAGAACAAACAGGATTTTTGGAGGAGAAATTCAGAGAACATTCATAAAAGAAAGTGTAATAATTTGACAAATTTAAATACATTCACCAAAAATTACTTTCCAGCCTGAGATATATGGATATATAAATTATATAGGGCAAGACCAGAAAAAAACAGATGAAGGCAGATGTGTGTCGACCTTCATAAATCAGGCAATGGCTACAAGAAAATAGCCACTCACCTGCAGATGCCCTTATCTACAGTCAGAGGAATCATCAAAACGTTCAGAACATCTGGAACTGTGACAAACAAGCCTGGAAGAGGATGCAAGTGTATTTTGCCACCACGCACAGTGAGAAGGATGGTAAGAGAAGTAAAAAGTTCTCCAAAGCTCACTGTAAGAGAATTGAATCAAATGGTAGCATCTTGGGGTTCCAAGGTCTCCCAAACAACCATCAGGCGCTACCTACATGCCAACAAGCTGTTTGGGAGACATGCACGGAGAAAGCCTTTTCTGAGTTATACTCATAAGTGTAAACGGTTCCAAGCAGTACTGGGATTTTAACTGTGACCGTGTGCTTTGGTCAGATGAGACCAAAAAAAGAGCTTTTTGGCAACAAACACTCTAAGTGGGTCTGGCGTAACACCACGGATGACTACACAGAAAAACACCTCATGCCCACTGTTAAGTATGGGGGAGGATTGGTGATGCTGTGGGCCTGTTTCTCCTCAAAAGGACCTGGGAACCTTGTAAGGATACATGGGATCATGAACTCTGTGAAATATCAGGACATTTTGGATCAGAATCTGGTGGCCTCTGCCCGAAAGCTGAAGATGGGTCATCACTGGGTCTTTCAGCAAGATAATGACCCCAAACATGTGGCCAAATCTACTCAAAATGGTTCACAAGACACAAAATCAAGCTCCTATCATGGCCATCTCAGTCCCCAGACCTCAACCCAATAGAAAACCTGTGAGGTGAGCTGAAGAGGAAAGTGCACAGGAGAAGACCCAGGACTCTGGATGATTTAGAGAGGTTGTGCAAAGAGGAATGGTAGAAGATCCCTCTTTCTGTATTCTCCCATCTTGTGAAGAGTTATAGGAGAAGATTACGTGCTGTTTTTTTGGCAAAAGGAGGTTGTACAAAGTACTAAAACCAGGGGTGCCAGTAATTGTGGCACACATGATTTCATTCAAAAGATTTATTTCTTAACGTGTGATTTTTTTCCCCACCAAATAAAGGCACTTGAATTAAAGCTTAGATTTCTATCTTTTTGCATTCTATCAGAATCAGAATCAGATTCAGCTTTATTCGCCAAGCATGTTACACACACAAGGAATTTGTTTCCGGCTGTTGTTAACTCTCCACAATTAACAGACAACACAATATACAGACAAAACAACCTAAACAATGTACAAGTTTGTATAATAAATAAATTTGCATAGTTGCAGAAAGTGAAAATACAGTGCAGGATAAATAATTGAGTGATGTTAAATAAGATGCAGTTACAGTACTATGGTATTGTGGCATGAATAAGTGCAGTGTGGCAAGTAAGCAGTACACAACAGTTCAGTTTTTGTTATTAATGAGTTTGATGGCATTTGGTTAGAAACTTTTACAGTGTCTGTTTGATTTAGTGTTCAAGGCTCTGTAGCGCCTGCCAGAGGGTAGGAGGTTAAAGAGTTTGTGTCCAGGGTGAGATGAGTCTATGATGATTTTTTCTGCCCGGTTTCTGGTTCGTGTTGTGTATAAATCCTGGAGGCTAGGTAAAGGAGCACCAATGATTTTTGCTACTCTATCCACCACTCTTTGCAGTCCTATGTTATTAAAAAAAAATATTAGAAGCCAGGGGTGCCAATAATTATGGAAGGTGCTGTATGTTTACATGTTAGCTTGTTGACAAGTCCAGATAATGGAAGCCAGTTTTAGATCATCTGAGGTCAGGCTGCTCTCTCAATGATACACCTGGTTTATAACATGGACTAAGATGGTGGCTCTGATTTAATCAGTAACAGTAGTTCTCAAATCAAATCAGATCAAATCAAATTTATTTATAAAGCGCTTTTTACAACTGATGTCACAAAGCAGCTTTACAGGGTCAGTAATAACAAACATCAAATCATTAATCCCTAATCCCCAGTGAGCAAGCCAACGGTGGCAGTGGCAAGGAAAAACTCCCTCAGAGCTGGAGGAAGAAACCTTGGGAGGAACCAGACTCACATGGGGGACCCATCCTCCTCTGGTCTACTAAATATAAGTTCATAATAAATCATATTCATATGATGTTGTAATGTTCAGGTGAACTGATATGGTGACAGTAGTGGGACCGGAATGTTGATGATAATGGTAATATATGTGCATTATGTTGTATTACAATAACTATTCATTCATTCAGCAATTACATGTGCAATATGTTGTTTTTTATCGTGTTTTTTGTATTGTCCCCATTCTTAACTGTAATGTACACAACTGTATATTTTAAATTTTTATCTTGTTGTTAAAGTAACTTATTTTACTCTTTTTTAAAATTTTCCTAAGTATCCAAATTTCCCCATTGTGGGACAAATAAAGGCTTACCTTATCTTATCTTAATGATAACAGCCAGTAAAGTTCATATAAACTTGAACCCAGTAGAGTATGGCATCTGGAGCAAGTCACAGTAGTTGGTTGTTGGTGGGAAGCTGATCCAGGGAAGCATCATGCAGAGAATAGTAATCAGTCTTCCATCAGCCTTGAACCAGACCGATGGGCAATCACTGGCTCGGAAAAAGTCAAAGATGGAATTAGTTCTGTTTGGATTTATAGAGCAGAGGGATTATGAGACATATCAGAGTGTGGCTATTGACTCTGGCAGAACTATCTAGAACAGCCTACCTAAAAGGAGAGAGCCAGAAGGTAAACAGACATGGGAGCTCCCCGAGACACTGGCATCCCTCTGCTCACCCTCAACAAACCTGAGTGAACGCGTGAGCAGCGGTATGAAAGCCCCAGCATCTCAGTTCACTATAAATCCCTACGTCAGTGCACCCCTGGACCTACAACCATTCTATAATGTAAAGTATTAATTACATAAATTAAACGAGATGGTTCATAATAGGAAATATGGTCTTGTAAATACTCAGGGGCAAGACCATGTAGGGCTTTATACGTCAATAAAAATGTTTTTATATTTGATTCAGTATTTAACTGGTAGCCAGTGTAGTGCTGATAGAACTGGGCTAATATGGTCAAATTTTCTGGTTTTAGTAAGAACCCTGGCTGCTGCATTTTGAACTAATTGAAGTTTATTTAGGTTTCTGCTTCAGCATCCTGATAATAGTGCATTACAGTAATCTAACCTAGAAGTAATGAACGCATGCACCAGTTTTTCTGCATCCTGTAGGGATAAGGCATTTCTTAACTTGGAAATATTACAGAGATGAGAAAAGCTGTTCTAGTAGTTTTAGTTATGTGTTGGTCAAATGATAAATCTGAGTCAATTATGACACCAAGATTTTTTGCTAGTGAGTCAGGTGTAACAGTGAAGTTATCCAGATTTAAACTTAAGCCTGATCATTTATTGCTCATGGTCTTTGGGCCCAGAAGAAGGAACTCTGTTTTGTCACTATTTAAGTGAAGGAAGTTATACGACATCCAGCATTTCAAATCTTTTACACAGTCCTACATTTTCTTTAATCTAATCCTGTCATCAGGTTTAGCTGATATATAAAGTTGTGTATCACCTGCATAACAGTGAAAACTAATATTACGTTTACTTATAATGTGGCCTAATGGAAGCATATAAAGTATGAATAATAAAGGTCCTACAACAAATCCTTGTGGAATTCCACATCTCACTTTTGTTCTGTTGGACGATACATCATTAACATTTACAAACTGGTAACGTTCTGTTAGATAAGATTTAAACCACATCAGGGCTGTTCCTGTGATTCCAACCATGTTCTCTAGTTTTTTTAGGAGAATATTGTGGTCCATTGCATGAAAAGCTGCACACTGATCAATCAAGTAAAACTAACAAAAAAAGCAGCCTTGATCAGAGGCAAGAAGAAGAAAATTAATCTTTTAATCAATTAATCATTAATCTTAATAAGAGCTGTCTCAGTGCTATGATGGGGTCTAAATCCAGATTGGAACTTTTCATAAGTTTGGTTTTTATGTAAATATGAGCAAAGTTGTTGGGCTACAAGTTTTTCCAAAATTTTAGACATGAATGGTATGTTACAAATAGGTCTATAATTGGACAATATATTAGGGTCTAAATTTGATTTCTTAATTAAAGGTATAATAACTGCTAGTTTAAAAGTATTGTGTATGTGTCCTGAGAGTGTTTCTTTATGTAGTTTTGAATGAATAGCTTAAAGTCTGCAAGTTGTACAGTTTGATAAAGCAATAATTTTCTAGATCTAGTTGTGTTATTGGATTAAAAGCTTCCAGCTAAGTCTGGAATTTCATCTAAATCTCATCTAAGTCTGATAGCAGACAGTTTGGGTTTAAGGATACAGATGTAGTTTTTTTGTCTAATGTTTTCTATTTCATTATTGAAGAAGTCCATAAAGGTGTTACTGGAAAGATTAGCTGGAGTCTCAGTGTCTGCATGATTTTTTGTAAGTTTAGAAGTCACGCTGAAAAGTACTCTAGGATTGTTTTTATTGATTTCATTCAGGGATACCACATATTCTGAATGTGCTCAATTGAGTTTTTTATACTCAGTAAAGCTGTTTTTCCAGGCACAGTGGAATATTTCTAGTTTAGTTGACCGCCATTTCCTCTCTAGTTTCTGAACTTCTTGCTTTAAAGTGTGAGTCTGATCATTATACCATTGGGCAGCTTTTTCTGCCTTGTCTTTTTATATTTAAGAGGTGCTACAATGTCTAGTGCTGAATGGAAGGTATTTCCTACACGGTCAGTCTTTCTACATCCATTGGGCTTAATGAAGAGTAAATGGGAATTGATAAGTCTGGGAGGTTTTCTATAAATTGTTGAGCTGTATCTGATATTAGCATTTAAAGCAATAACGTGGAGATCTGCATATATTGTGATTAAGATGTAGCTCATAAGAGATTAGATAGTGATCTGAAACTGCTGGATTTTGAGGAAAAATGTTTGTTATCCAAGTTAATTCCCAAGGTCAAAACTAAATCCAGGGTGATTACAATAGTGTGAAGGATCTTTTACATGTTAGGTAATACCTGTAGAATCTAAAATAGCTGTAAATGCACGTTTTAATGAGTCGTCTATATTTTCAAAATGTATATTAGTCTCCTACAATTATTACTTTATCACTGTACACTACTACACTCAACACAAAGTCACTGAATTCTTTTACGAATTCTGAGTAGGGCCCCAGAGGCCTGTATATATTAAATAATGAAAATGCAACTTTGTAGCTGGATTGGTAATAGTAATTGAAAGAATTTCAAAGGAATTAAAGGTCTCAGTATTTCTGATTAATGTTTAGAGTGTTCTCAGCCTTCCGTCATTCTTACTCCACTTCCTGGCCCAACATTTTTCCCCTCTCTCTGTTCCTGTGCATCATTCTGACAGCTCACTGACAGCACCTGTGATTAGAATCAGCAGTGGTTGATCTATTACTACATTTTATTTCAATAACCTGTACATTTTACAGTAATAGCTTTTCATCTGCTGTTTTATTTACAGAACTGTGTTTTATATTATATTTAAGGTTTTTAACATTAGGTTTTCATTTTTGACCTGCTGTGTGCAAGCATTTGTAAGAAAGACAAGAAAGATCCAGAATTGTGTTAAAAATCACTGGAGGTTATAATTTAAGTGAGAGTGGGGAATTTAGCCAGGACTTCAGGGTCCCTGTAAGTGCACAGGGATCCACACAGGAATAACACCTCCTGTTCCCACCAACACCACCGCTAAACAAGCTTTACTTGGAAGTCTCCCATCCACGTAGCAGCCAAACCTGCATGTTGTGGTTCGTATAGTACAATGGCTGATGGAAACCATAATAAACAGATACAGTCCTAAGCTACCAAAACTTGGGTTCACACAGATATAACCCTCAAATATGTGAACCTGTAGTCATATTCTCTTTACAAACAAGAATGTCAGGTGGCTGGGGGGGGGGAAGTAAGTAAACTGATATTTTCCTCAGAACTCCAACAGAAGATTGTTTGTGACATGTGGTAGTTACATTCCATCTCCGCCATATGTCTAATTATATAGCACACAGCAGCACACAGAAACCTGCTTTTCCTTGGCAAGCAGAACGTGAATTCCTGTTTGCAATTCTCTGGAAACACTACACAATACACACTTCTAAAGAAGGCATTTTATTCATTGTGATGTACCATCTACTGAGAACAGTAAGACATGACTGACAGAGGAAGGATAAGTTTAAACACATGTAAGCAGGGGCAGGTGCAACATAGACAACATATCCACAGTAAAAGCTTTTGTATCAAAATGTTCATTTTTTACAGATATATCTATATATTTAGGATTTTAATACATGTTTTGATATTCTCCAATAAGGAATGTCATTTTAAAAGTATCTGACATTTTCTTTATGAAGCATACATTAAAAAACAACAAACAAAAACACAGAGGAGACGATGAGAGAGGAGACCTTCTCTCCTGTCCAAGAAGGCGATGAGGTGGAGAGGCCTTATCTGAAGTATACTGGGTTTGGAGTCAGTTTTCTTTAGCGAGAGAAGGTCTTGCCCCTAAAAACCAAAATACATGGTCAGCATGTGGTGACATTAGCTTTGTTTTAAATGGATCATTTAGCCAAAAACAAACCACCATGTTACACACATATCATCAAATACATGGAGACAACAAGGCTTTAGAATGCTGCGAATACAGCTTAAAGATAAAACACATAACAGCCTGTCATACATCAGAAACCACACAGTAGTCGCGTTTCCATTGACCCTGAAATATGGCAAATTAGAATTGCAAATAAAAATTTGTTTAATGGAAACATGACAATTAAAAAAAATGTTAAAGTTTAAAAATTAAAGTCTTTTGCGCTAAGATGAGGTGGTTTTTCAGTCGTCGAATTTGGTTTATATCACAAAAGTGTAATGGAAACACTCAAACGGACTTTTTTGCATCAAGGGAGTCACGTGATCAACAACCGGATGTTTCTATTGGCGAAAAAGACGACGAAGAAGAAGACAACAATCCTTGGACAATGTGCAGCTGCTCCACTAGAGATCTCACAGCATCACAAAGTTCATTAAAAGTTGAGTGTGTCACTCTAAAATGTTGAATACACAGCTCTTCTGTAAAATCATCCACTACAGTTTCCCAAAAACGCCGCATACGTAGCCGCTCCCAAGTATAAGGGGCTTGTCACTCCAAAGCCTTGATAAGTTGCCGTCTCCTCTGATGGCTGATGATGAGCGCTAGTGCCGTGGTAGCAGTATGTATAAAGCTGAAGTATGTGTTTACATCCACTGCCGCCATGTTTGTAATGACTTATCACGAGAACAAACATATTCACACGTGATTTTATAAAAGTATTTCACATTTAATAGAAACACCACAATTGTGAAACTTTTGTCGAATAGATTTTTCGACAAAACAGAATATCGATAAAGTTTTGTGTAACACTGCAATTGAAACGTGACTAGTGTCACTGCTACTGTAAGTTAGACATAAGCAAGTCTATCTGGGATGATCAGGCCCTGTCTACACGTATCTGAATATTTTAGAAAATGTCTGTTCTCTGCATTTTAGCCTTCTGTCCACAACAAAATATGGTGTTTCCAGCTACTGACAATGGAGGTTTTTGAAAATTCTTTCCAGGGTAGATATTTTTGATACATTGTTTTCAATATGTGTTCAGTATGTGTTCAGCTTGTAAAGATCATTTTACACTCACTTTGGTGTTCCTGTGTGGACGGTGAAATTTTCTACAAAGCTGTTGGTAAGTTTTATTATTTAGTGGAGAAAAAAAAAACTTTCCAAAAAATGTCACTGTAGATAAGACCTTAAACACAGTCTCTGCATGATTACAAGCTTCATCATTCCTTTTAGTTACATCAACACAGCAGCTCCAGTGCAAATGTAAGGAGTCCGAATTTAAACAACTCTTGGTTCACTGACTACATTTGAAGGCGGGGAAAATCAATAGTTTACTAACCCTTCAATTAAGGGAGTTACAAGAATTTAAAGCAGCAGTTAAAAAAACCTCAAAAGGCAAGTTTCTGTGGGAGGTGTAGACAAACAAAGCACACCTTTGTGGACACTTGTTGGGAGAATTCACTAATATTTCACCTGCATAAAATGTACAAGACACATTAGAGGAGCTGTGAAAACTTACTTGCGTAATAGAATTTGTGTGAAGTAGAACATTACGAAATGTGTTCAAAGAAAGTCCTGTTTGAGAAAGGAGATGCTAGACTGGTCAAATGTGATAAGACATCGGGGATATCAATGCAACACTCAACCAGCATCAAAGGCTAGGTGTGTACATTACAGTATTTATACACCGGGCACAGTGTTCCCAAAGTAGCATCACATGCAGTCAGATGTTGGAGAGATCATGGACAGATATGGTACAAAACATGGTGGTACAAAAAGATTAAAAACATGATGGTAAGCACCATAAAATATGCTACAGCTGTTGCTACAATTCTCAGAGGCCATTGATTGCTCATCACCATTACAGGGCGGCCGTTAGTATTACTTCAACCCTGCCATAAAAACAGATCAAGGAGGCACCAGCACAACCATAATGATGCCTCGTCAAGCTAAACAAGTGTATTGCACCGTTTCATTTTTAAAAGACATCAAACAATATCAGAAAACCACAGCCGTCTTCTTGGTATGTTAGCAATTGTCTGAATGCAACAGCCGACGGACTTAAACTGCCACAGCTGATAAGATCAGAACTATTCCTGCACACTGGCAACAAGTGTATTACTCAAGAATAAGCAATTAAAATGTTTTCCAAGGAATAAGATATGACGAACAATTTGTTGGATTAAGACCATGAATGTGAGCTATGAACCTGCCATCTCTCACACTTTATTTGCTGCTGTTAATATCCTTATGTTCTGTGGAAATTTGCTGGGTCCTCAGATAAAAAGTCTCATGTATGTGTCCAGAGGACCCCAACTTAATTCTGAACACTTCAACTGTACTTTCCTCTAATGGCCATCTCTATCCAAACATCTTCACCAAGTCATTAAGGTGGTTAAATGCGTCATATTTGATATTTTAGACATGAACACAGCAGTAAACACCTAATTTCATTATAAACATGTAGTGGAGTTAAAGCATCCAGAGCAGAGAATGCAATTTTTTTAATATATATATATATATATATACACACACACACACACACATTTCTACGTTTCAGACAGTGGGAAAGATTTAATCCCAAGCAGAAGGTGTATTCTTATTGGATAATTTCTGAATGAAAGTCTGACACCACCAATAACTGTTTGGCAACATGGCTGAATGACCAGACAAGATCTTATCAAGCAAATGTTTGTAACTCCAAAAAACAAAAGTACTGCACGCAATACTGTGACTTCACCTTGACGGCGCTTTCAGCAGTGAAAATATGTGCGTTCCATCGAAAGTCACGTTATTCACAGATCTAATAAGTGTTTTCTGGACATGCTCATATGTCAGCTGCCGACTTTCACTAGGAAAAGCAGACTGCAGCCTATCAAACAGAATACTGTAGTCATTCTCATAACCTCTTTAATGAAATATTATATATTATAATGAAATATGTTTTTAGGCTGTGTAGCCTCCCCTACTCTTAACAATGATCTGTAAATGGGTACAGTACAGAATCATGCCCATGTTTAAGGCAGTGCCCTCTGAGGGCCCAAAGATCATGAGCATCCAATACTGACTGTGAGCCTTGTCCCTGATGCTTAGGGATCTAGTCTGACTCTCTGAATGTTTTGATAATATGCACTGTAGATGGTAGAATGCTCAAAGACTTTGTAATTTTACATTGAGGATCATTTGCCTGAAATAGTTTTCTCAAACTGGTGAGCCTCTGTCCATCTATGCTTCTGAGAGACTCTATGATCTCTTTAAAATACTCTTTATATACCCAGTCATGTGACTTAGTTGCAAATTGCTCCCCCAGCTGTTTTATTAATACCCATTTTTTGCCTTTTGTTGCCCCTGCCCAACTTTTTTGAGATGTGTTGCTGCCCCATCAGGTTTTAAAAGAGTTCATATAGTGTTCTGTGTCACACTGTGAATAAAATGTGCATCTATGACATTTACAAATCATTGCATTTTGTTTTTATTTACTTTACACGGCACTGAAACTTTTTGGAATTGGGCTTGTAAATGAATTGTGGTTATGCAGTGTTTTTTGATGTTTTATAATATGAAGGAAAGCCTGCTCTTTTAGGAATTGTGGGTAGTAGCACTTACGAAATAGTCTTCATCTCTTTTTTCTCCGCATCAGGTCTCGCTCTATTCAGCACCTTCAGGAAATCAGAGGTTTTGGCCCTCATGCGTGTATGAATGTAAGCCTGAAAATAGATGGCGTGAGAGGGGGGGGGTTGAACCAACAAACCTTTATCAAAAATGATCTCAACTAAAAAGACAGCGTTATATGTGGTCTGGCCAAGAGCCAAATCTGCATACAATTCATTGCCATCATAACTCAACAACTAAAAGGTGGCACAAACATGTAAGAATGCCAATAACAGCAACACTCACAAATACATATACAACACAACTAAATAAAAACCTACATGACATTCATACACAACCACATGCAAACGCATCTTTGTACATTCATCACATATACAAAGTCTGTCAAAACGTTTTCTGAAGTTCTTTTGAAATGTCTTAATGAATGTTTGATTAAGTGTTACTTTCAGTAAGAAAAAAGTCTTGCAAATAACACTCAACTGCATGTTTAACAAAGTTTCTTCTTTGGTTTGAAAAGCATTTTTTCTTTTCTCAACTACTGTTAAAAGTAGGGCTGCGAATCGAGCGAATCGATCCAGAATCGATTCTTGGGGTCACGAATCGATTTTTTTTCAGATTCTTTAAATACGAACGAAATACGTTACTTTACCGTTGCAATCCCTGCAAATCGCATGAGTCACGTCAAGCCCTTTCTTACCCGGGCCGGGTTTACGGTAAAATCCAAAGTGTTTCCAAATGGTTGCTTTCAAAGACCGCGGCTTGGCTTGCATGCCTGTACGTAGCCCACGCTGCTTCCTTGTTTTGCCTAGCACTACGGTGGCTGAGAAGGCACATCCACACCTGCAAAAATAATCGATTTTTTGAAAACGAGAATCGGTTCTGAATCGTTCAATGTGAGAAACGCGATTCGAGCTCAAAGCGATTTTTTCCTGCACCCCTACGTTAAAAGCACTGAAGATCTTTTGCCACAAAGGTGGTATGAACAGCTGACTGCTGAATGAAACTGCTAATAACATTCATTGTGGCCAGAAGATGGTGGAATTAAAAGTTGTTAAGGCAAACCTAGAAGAAAAATATTTTAAACGCTTGTCAGACATTGAACAAATGTACAATAAGGAATGTTTATTAAGCATTTGTTCACCTTGGAGCACTTGATATGATAGTGCAGGTAGTCCCTGAAGGTGTGGATAAGATTGATGGTGTTGTCTCTGGCATTTGCATTAGTGTGGCGAGGGAAGAGGACTGCCAAAAGAGAACAAGCACTCTCCTAATTAGGGTAATTACAACCACAAAATTAGAGACAAGCATTACAGCAACAGTTCACTATGGTTTAGTCACATACATTTCAATTATACAAGTAACATTCAGTTTATTTTCATGGAACAGGCTGTACATCCTATAAAACCACAGACAAGACTGACAGATACAGATCGTTTAATTACCAAATGTGATGTAGCCGATGTTGTCACCTACAGCTGCATCTGTGTCCTTCAGTTCTAGTGGAGGCTCTCTGTGACTGAACAGCACCTGTGGGGCCGTGTGGCTTGCTCGCCGACCCTCCTTAAACTCCTGAAACAAGGAGAACATTTTCACACACATTTAGCTCATCAAACGTATACATTTGAAGCTGTTCACTTGCTTTAACATCATATTTTCATAATGCATTTAAAGGTGGCAAACCCTCCTTACAACAAGTATTTTTCCTTTGAGCTCCACTCTTGTTTATGTTATGGGCCAAAAACAGTCATCATTCATATCTGGATGCCCAAATTTCAGTGTCTGTTACCTTTCAAACAAAGCAGATTTTGTGATGCTGTGTTTTAGAACTGATACAAAACCTTTTCTTCTGATTGGATTTCCTACACCGTGCTTTCAAAAAGCAGTCCAGGCAGAAATGTTCCTTACACTTCAGTGTGAACTGGTCTGCATGTCCAGTTACTTTATTAAAACCTGTCTGTACACACATTGTCTGTTTTATCAGCACCACCTTCTATACAGTAGTTTTAGTTACAGACAGGAGTCCATCTGCTTCCACCAGAGCAGGTATTATTTGAGTGGTGGACCATTCTTAGCACTGGACTGACAAAGACGTGGTGGTGGTGTGTTAGAGTGGTATAAGGTATCAGACTCAGCACAGCAGCTGAATTGTTTAAACACCTCAGTCTCACTGCTGGACTGAGAATAGTCCATTAAACAAATACAGACCCATTTAAAAAATATTATATCATGGAAAAGTTGATTAATTTCCATAATTCCATTCAAAAAGTTAAACTTTCATATATTATAGATTCAGGGCCCACAATTTAAACAATTTCAAGTATTTATTTGTTTATTTTCCACATAATTTGGGCTTCCAGCTCATAAAACCCACAAAAACAGGATTTCAAAAAATTAGAATGAAAGAATTTGTTCAGGAAAATTTGGAACATTCAATAATATCTAAAGCTAAGGCAATTAAGCAACTACAGAGAAACTCAATGACCTGCATAAATACTTTCCCGATGATGACATCATCATCATCTTTGAAGACGGTGCTGAAAACCACCGTCACTCTGTCTTTCTTTGCCTCCACGTACCTGCAATAAATAAATAAATCAATAAATTTACTGAAGCCCAACACACCAGGTATGATGCTTCATATGTAAGGCCTTTCAGTGGGTTTAGCACAATCAGGTGTTTGATTCAACTCATGAGTTTTTACCTTTTAATCAGCTAAATTGAGTGTGTTGGAGCAGTGTACACACTAAAGTTTGATTAGTGTTCTTCCTCACCAGGTCTTCAGCACCAAGACAACAACTAACACCAAATATCTTTTAAAGGTCTTTATAAAACATTTATGTCTCATTTTTCAGGATCCAAAACTGTTAGCAGTTCACAATTATTCAAAACAACACTCATGAAAATGCGGAGTGAGCATGCTGCCTGTTACAGTAACTTCCCTCTGGGATCAATCAAGTATTTGTGATTCTGATTTAATAACCGATAGCTGTGTGTTACTCGGGTCAGTGCTTTGCTTTGATATTGGAACAGAGCTTACATGGACTCATCATCACGATAATGCACTACTGCCCTCTTCTCTCCCTCTTTGCCCTCCTCTTGGAACTTGAAGTACTTCTCAAAGACAGAGGCAAAGCAATTCCTCTTCAGCATGCCTGCCTGGTGAACGATCTCTGCCTTGTTTGCAGGGAGTGTTTCCAGGTCAAATAGCAAGGATACATTGTAGCCTGGAGTAGAAGTAAGGAGAGAAAAAACAGTGATGCATAAACAGCAAAAACAAACAAACCAAAATCAGAAGGACGACTGTTTAAAGAGAATTTTGTGTACATAATTTAATCATGCACAGAGTCTCAGAGACTATTAACAATGTCAACTAAACACAGTGAGCAGTGTTTGTGTTGAACTTTTAACATCCTGTATACTTCAATGCAGATAAAACCAGCTAACATACCTGACTCAGGTGCTACAAGGAAATTTCCATAAACCCTCTTCAAAAGCTGAAAGATGAAAAATATTGTAGCTATTAATGGCATTTATAACAAACACAGGTATTTTTGTTATACTGTTTACATTTAAACTTTCAAGACCAACAGGTTTTAATTATGTGCCAACCAGAAATGAATTTAATGAGAAAAGAAAAGAAAGAACAAGCAACAATTATTACTAATCCACTCTTAACTGTAATTAGGAGGTGACTTCAGGTGATACACAACAGGTTTTTAACTAGGCCCTCAAGGACATCGGTTTTGAAAACAGAAAATGAAACAAATGGCATATGAATGACAACTCCACTTGTTTGACCTAATCTCACTGACTTCACCACCCTTACAAAAGAAGTGCTGACTGTGAAGCTCATCTACACTGCATGCAATGACCATGTGCATCTCAATCACTGAGGCTGATGTGCATGTGGTGCAATATTATATATATATATATATATATATATGTGTGTGTGTGTGTGTGTGTGTGTGCGCGCTTAGAGCTGTCAATTATTACAAAATCACTTGATCACACTTATTTGAGTTATATAAGCTGATCACAATTTCACTTATTTATTATCTTTCACAGTCACATTTCTTGGCATTAAATGCACTTTGGGTGCAACTATGTTGAAGTATGTAATTGTAAATCAGTGAAAGCTGAATATTTTGTGTGACTTTAGACTATTTTTGGATCCTTTAGAGGAGAATAGTAAATAATGTGTATTATATAAATTATATAAATAATGTGCAGCTGTGTATGGAATCAGTTTGGAGCTACTATGTATTTTGGAAGCAGGACAGCTTAGCACTTTGCCACTTTAGACTTGCACTTCAAAAGTTGCAAATAGTAGCCAAAATGAGACAAATAAATTGTTTACTACAATTTTTTATTTGTCAATTATTAATCAGCTAAAATTTCATGACCAATACAGACTTTCTATTAAATATGGTAAAGATCTGTAGTGTGAGACAGTAGTTTTAGTTGGAACTTTGGAAGTATTCTTATATTAATGTATTATTGTACAGCGGCGACTTTTTAAAATAACATAACTAGTGGCTGTGAACCCTGACAGAATAAGCCAGTCAGTGAGAGTGGGACATGGACAGAAGGTTGCATAGGCAAATATTTAGCTTGAGAATAAATGAATCAGATTTCACCAATGTAAAGACATTACAAATAATGCATCCCATTCAATGTATCTGGCACACCCTTTTTTAAAATCAGGACCAGCACATCGTCACCTTGTATGCCACCACATCAATGTCAATTGAAGTTTTATTTGGAATACTTCCTATTTTTGGTCAAGGTCTCGGAGACCTTGCCAATAGCCATTTATCTCAGAAGGGGCCATCAGTTAAAAAAATTCACTCGTGAATGTGTTTTTAGCCTTAGTCTGTAAAAGGTGATGAGTTGATCTTATAAAACTTTAGATCCCGAGTGCTTCCAAAGTAGAGAAATTGGCACATTTGTGCATCTGTTCCAGAAAAACATATTTACATATGCTAATGACATCCTTAAACAACATTGTAAACAGTATGTTTGTACAGGAGCTCTGTTTATATGGGCGTTACATACTTTCTTGGTGCTGTACACTATGCTTGGTGTGTTGTGTCTTAGAGCTGTGTACCTCATCAGCTCCATGTTCCTGCAGCTCCTTGTAGAACTTGAGAGAGATGCTGACCATGACTTTGGTCTTGTCTCCATTAGGGTTTGAAATATGGTAGAGGACACCATCAAAATCTGTAACACACACAACGTCATACAAATAAAAACGACTAAAAAAGAAAGAATGCATAATGACAACTAACAGTGACAGAGATTCAGCAGACACACTAACAACTTTAAAACTACTCTGACTTTGTGCTGTTTGCACTCAAAAAACTGAGAATTGACATTTGTTTGAACTAAGAAAACAAATCAAGTTGATGTTAATTGATTTAACCATTTTTCAATGTTCCTGAAATATTTGTGTCAAAAGAATGTATTTATCCTAATCAAGCCCAAGCCAATCTCTTCAAATCAAAGTGAACAATTTGAGTTTACCAAAGTCTCGTGGTTATTTCACGGGATCTCGTGAGATGTATGCTCTGTAAAAGCGCGGGCACTAATGACGAGCGCTCTTTCTACCTGCTTCCAGCAAATAAGTGTTTCTTTCAATGAAATACAAGCAAGTTTGATAAGCAACTTGTTTCTTCTTTCATGTTTCTTCTCAGGTTCTGTCATGTTTCTATCAATTTTGATCTATTGCATTGTACTGAGTAATTATGTTTAGAATAGAAGTGGGAGGAAACCGGAGAACCCGGTGGAAACCCACACAGACACAGGGAGAACACACAAACTCCTCACAGACAGAGACCAGCGGTGGGAATCGAACCCGGCATCTCTGGAGCTGTGCGACGTATACCTGCAGCACCACCGTGCCGCCCCAATGTAACTAAAATAAGTCAAATCAACACAATTGACTGCAACAATTTTGAAACAATAAGTTGGACTAACAGGTGGCACGGTGGCTTAGTGGTTAGCACATTCGCCTCTCAGTGCTGAGGTCTTGGGTTTGAGTCCTCATCTGAGGGAGTTTCCATGTTCTCCCTGTGTCTGCATGGGTCTCCGGTTTCCTCCCACAGTCCAAAAACATGGAGGTCAGGTAAATTGGGATCTCTAAATTGTGTGTGTGTTACCCAGTGATGGACTGGCGCCCTGTCCTGGGCTTGGTTGAATAGTGTAATGCCCTGCCCTGCGCCCAGTGAGGGGGTAGGGGACTAACCGCAGCCCTCATAAGGATTAAGCGGGTGTGATAATGGATGGAAGTTGGACTAACATAACCTAAATATGTTAAACCAACACAATTTAATGCATCACTTTTAGTAAACTAAGTTGAACAAACATGAGTAAAATAAATTGAATTAACATGTAACATTAGGTTTAGAACAACTTTACACAACATAAGCAAAATCAGTTACATCAACATTACTAAATCATGTTCAAATAACCTTAAAGATTTGATTTGGAATTGTGAGAACATATTCAGTTTAACCAACTGAAGTAAATTATGTTGGATGAACCAAACTGCCTTACGTTCATAGAAAGCGACTCAGTTGTGTGGAAATACTTTCCATGTTTCAATTAAGTTGAACCAAAGAATTTTTTGAGTGTGCTATTAACATGAAAAAAAAAAGAATTTTGAAGTTAAAAGTGATTAAAATGTGTGAAGCTGTAATGGCTGCTGTTACAACAGCATGCATTCTTGTAAGGTTCTCATAAAGAACAAGTATTTTCGTTAGATTATAGAGAATATAAATAAGAATACATAATATGATAAAATCTGTTCAGAGAACACTGATTGTTTTTCTAACAGCTTCACAGTATGAGATATAAATGGCTTAGTAAGAGGGCTGCAAAAACCTGAAGACCATGTTAATCATGTTAAAAAGCCTACAGTGATGCTGAGATTGTTACCCTTATCAATATGGTAAGAAGAGTGATAAAGCAACTTTTCATTTGATTTAGTACAGCACAGTGCAAAACGTTGAAAAACAGAAAACATTTCAAAATTTGGACTTATTGAAACTTTTTATCTATTTCAAATCTATAAACACAGAACATTGATATGCAGCTTGAACATATTTAAATTTTCAGAACAACTAAATCAGCACCCACAGACAAATTATGGGCATTATGAGAAATCAATATGCATGAATCAATAAAACAAGGACAATTACAAAGATTTGAGTAATTAGTTAAACTTACCAGCAAAAGTGACTTCCACTGCCTCTGGTTTATTCCTACAGAAAGGACAGATATTTACTTTGACTCATTAAAACAAAACAGTCAGTGACTGATAAGACATACAGCAAAAGGGTGTACATCCATGTAAGCAAAGCAAGTAGCAAAACAGAGTTTCAACAGTGTTCACTGTGTGTAAATATCTTATTATGGAGTTTACACTTGCAGTTACGCTGAAACACATGTTAACACAACATGCGGTCTACCATCAGAACATGACAGAAAATTATGTATTCACTTCTTTGCAAAATGCAGGAGCTCAAGCTAAAAATAAATGTAACATATTTATTAATCACTGTACTGTAAAAACATAGTAACTTTATGCCCAGTTTTCATTCTTTGTGATCAGGTTCAGTTAAATGTCATGTACTCATAGTTAGGTAACAGCCTCTGTGAGGACATGTTAACAAGTGGCTCAGTCAGAGCAGGAAACTCAGAGGACTCTGACATTAGGTTTGATTTAAATCACTTCTGACTGAATACTGTGACATGAAGCACTTTATTTACTGTATTGTTCTTTTATAGTTCTATACTTGACTTACTGTATGGAGGTGTGTGTGTGTGGGGAGGTAATCCAAAATTCATGTACAGAAGAAAGCAGTAAGAATCATAACTTGTTCAGATCATTTTAAGTAAAAAAAAAACTGTTTAAGAGTGTAAGAGCTTTAAAATTTCTGGGATCTTGTTGAGCTAAAACAGTACAGATAATATACAAGATGTAAAATAACCTACCAAATTGTATTCAGAGGCTTTTTGAGTCAATATGAATATCAAATTTAAAAATTAGAGCAAGAACTAACAATAAAAAAGATGCACATCAGTTGAAGTCCTCTTCAGTATATTCAGAACTCTGCTGCCAGAATCTTAGTCCAATCTAAAAAATCTGCTCATATTACCCCTGCTCTCCATCAGCTTCACTGGCTACCTGTCTCTGTACGCATTCACTACAAAATCCTTCTGCTGACCTATAGGGCCTTGCATGGATTATCTCCATCCTATCTTTCTGCTCTCTTACAGCCTCATGCTCCTCCACGCTCACATAGGTCCTGTGATTCTGCTCTTCTGGGTGTCCCAAGGTTTAGACTGTCCACTATGGGTGGCAGGTCTTTCAGTGTTGCTGCCCCTTCCCTCTGTAATGCCTTGGCTCTCTCTCTTTGATTATCTCCCTCTCTTCCTGTGTTTAAATCTAATCTAAATACCTGCCTTTTATCTACTGCCTTTCATTCTCTTCCATTTCATAGATTGTAAAGTGTTCTTGGGTTTGTGAATGGCGCTATATAAGTGTAAATTATTATTATTAAAGGGGTAAATTTGTGGAATAAATGTGATGAGACATTAACAAAGTGTACTTCTCTCAGAAAAAAAATGTAAAAAAAAAAAATAATGTGATAAACACATACAACAATGAGGATTGATCACTATTATTTATGAAATTGGGGGAAGCTTAGATTAACCTATGTGTTATGTTTGTCTAAAATAAAAGGTTTAAGGTAAAGTTGGTAAAAAGGCAAAATAAGCAAACGCTTCAGCATACACCTATTCGGTCAATTTTCATAATTTATTTACTTCGCTAATTAACTATTTTATCTACTTCTGTTATTAATTTCAATTTTGTTATTTTTGTATTGAAATGAATGTATGAATGTTTATTTGAGAAACCGAATAAACTACTACTACAAAAGCACTTATGTGGAGCTACAATAAGGCGTAAGGCAACAACACAAGAGTAAATAAGGCCGCGTGAATAAGGGTATGTAACACTGAGGAAGAATGAGCCTTCACAAGCTAGTCTACAGTCGGTTTTTTTAAGGTGGTATAAAGCGGATGGCAGTTTCAGGCTTGATATCACTCCTCAAGTAGAAAAACATATCGTCTAAGTGCTATGTTAACTGCACACAGTCTGTAGGACACACCCATACTAACCCGAGCGAAGGGGAAATAAACACAGACTGGCAGCACATCAGATAAGCAGCTGAAGAGACTGCAGACCTAAAAGTGAACGGTAACGTTAGTGTTGACTGAGCTCAGGCCGTCTCTCACCCGTTTGAGGCGCTTTCAAACTTCAGACTCAGCGTCTCCTCTATGATCCGGTTGTTAATTTCCAGAAGAATCATGCTGCTGATGTTAGGAAGTGTGAAATGCTGAGACCAAAATCTAAGAAGTCTGTTTTCACTGAACCCTAATTTTTGATTATATTTACAGACCACAGGCCTCTTCCGCCTGGAACACTTCCGCTTTCCTTTTCGAAGGACCCGTATAGGTGGATTACGTATATGCCTAAAATAAAATATTCTCTTAATATTCTCTTCTCGAAACTCTTAATTAATCTGTGTGTGAATATTATATTATAGTTACATGTGATTGTCTAAGCTTTAATGTTCGGAAATCATTGGTAAATGTATTGTAGCGCTAGACAGGAAATCAACTGAAATAAGACACATTCTTAAAGACATGCCTACAGTCGTCAAGATGGTGTTATTTTTTCTTGTAAAACGAAAATAACAGACAATTACTTATGTTATAATATGTATTTCTCTTTTCTGGGAGCTCCTACAAACCTCTCTCTCTCTCTTATATATATATATATATATATATATATATGATTTGTTAATTATTTCATTCAAAAAGGTAAACCTTCCTAACATTTCAGAAACCTTCAACTTATAATCTTACAGGTACAATTACAATTTTTGCCTTGTATATATAATCTGATGGCATATCATAATATGAATAAACTGTAACCATATTTAAATACTGTAAAAGCAGCTGATTTGTTTACTAATTAATGCATTTTATTTACTTGTCATTTTTTAGGCACAAACTAAACTGTCTATAGCAGGTCTACATTGTGCTTTACAGCTGTAAATTTATACCTAAATGTCTAGAAAGGGTACTTTTATTTTACTTTGCATTATTACACAGAGATAATGATAATGAAATAAGTCACAAAGGAAAACTAATGAAAAATAAACAGTAATTAGTGCTTTATTTTCCCCCAACAGTTTACAAGAAGACTGAAAACTTTAGTTTTTGTCATATAATTCTTCACATGCAGTCATCTGAGTAAGTGAGCAGTATTTGTTTACTACTATTGAGCTGCCTCTCATTATTTCTACATTCATAACTTAGTCTTCACAAAGAATTTGTTAGCTAAGAAACTCAAACAAGAGAACCACCATAAAAGAGACGGAGGTGGGGATAGAGTGACATTCTCAAGACATTTTGAATAACTGAGATAATGTAAACTGCAGTTACACAAAACATCACTCCTCCCTTTTTCTTTTCATAATAAGATTACAATCTGCAGAAATCAAAGAGACATCATAACTCATGTTTTGCTATTTTTACGTAGGATGTCTTTCTGTGAACTCCTCTGATTTTTGTCTCTTCATTTATTTTCAAACAATGGGAAAAGTACAAAACATGTAGAGTTCATATCTCAGTATATTACTGTCTGAAAAACAAAGTGCATCTTGAAAGCTTTGAAATTTTTTTAGGTTGTTTGTAATACTGTCTGAAACTTATGTCATTGATACATACAGTATATGTTTGATAAGAGGATCTAATGTAAGAAATAATAAGTGTTAAATGTTTAATGAGAATCAAAAGTAACATCCATCCATCCATTATCTTCAGCTTAATCCAGAACAGGGTTAGTCCCCCACCTCTTCACTGCGCGCAGAGCAGGGCATTGCACTATCCTAACTAAGCCCAGGACAGGGCTCAGAAGTAATACTTAAGGCCAATATAATGCAGTAATTTTATAATAATTTCAAGTGTATTTGTTTTTACACTGGAACATATGGCTATGCTCCAGGACCCAAACCAGTCTGGCTTTAAACCTCCACTCTCTAAGGAAACTGGCCCAGTTTCCTTTACAGACAAACTTCAGGCAGGCAGAGCAGTCAAACTGTCATTGGTGCTAATTCTCTATGACTTCTCTGTTGCCTTTGACACAGTGAACCACAGGATCCTTCAGACCATCTTCACTACCTTTAGAATTGCTAGCTCTGAAATAAATGACTTGAGTCACAATTAAAGGTGTGCTGTTATCAGTGATCAACATCCTCTCAATGAAAACTCTACCAGTGTCCCAGAAGGCTCAGTGCTGGGTCCTTTGCACTTTTGTTGATATAATATTGTCTTGTTCATTTTTGCACCAAAAGTTAACCAATTTGTTACATTGATGACAATACAGGTAATTCTAAAGATTTCACTTTCTTTTTCTAGCAACAGTCTTAACAGTTAACAACTGTGCCACAGCTGCTCAAAGTTGCACAGTGCTTAAACATGATGCTGACCCAAGGATCTAAACAGTTTGAGGAATCCAAAAGCCAGAAAGCACAATGTAAATAATTACAACTCATTATATATTTGTTTACTGAATTCATGAAGTATTGAATAAAATGTTCAGATGTCATGTTGCTAGTTTATAACAACTAGATCTGCACTGTATAAATAGTTATTTATAAAATAAGTAAATGAGTCCAGCTTAATTGTGCTACTGTATATTCATTCTCACTGTGACCCTGAACTGGACTAAGTTAATGTGTTCACAGAATAAATGTATTTACATTATTGAAACTTCTTATGTCTTATTTTTAATTTCTTATGTCTTACTTTTTTTAAATTCCATGGCATGACTTTGCACAAATTGAACAGATAAGACTGTGTTCTATTGTTTAGTGCCAGTTGAAAACTCCAACCTCTGGTGATGGTGTGAGTGTTGAGGTTTGGAGCTACTATTCTTTTTCTAAACCACTTGTTTCCCTGTAGCACTCTTTACCAGTTTGGTATCACTTCATATGTATGTTGATGTGTGTTTATCACAGTCATCATACTACAGCAACACTGGAAGAGCTTGTTGATGCTCTGAGGTAGATAAAAGGAAGAAGATGCTGTGACTTCTACAAATGTCTCGAATTGCGTAACGAAAGTGCTCATAACATTCAAAAATGCCACCCAGCTTGTCTGACATCATTTACCAGATAATAACCTGCTTACCTGCCCTCTTCTAAGTCAAGATTTTTAATGTGTTGTAGATATTTGTGGGTATTTTAATATATACATGTACAGTGGTGCTCGAAAGTTTGTGAACCCTTTAGAATTTGCTGTATTTCTGCATAAATATGAAAAAATATATAATTAAATATTTTAATACTTAATATAAAATATTAATATTTTATAATATAATAGAAAGTCCTAAAACTAGATAAAGAGAACCCAGTTAAACGAATGAGACACAAATATTACACTTGCTCATTTATTTATTGAGGAAAATGATCCCATATGACATTTGTGAGAGACAAAAATATGTGAACCTCTAGGATTAGCAGTTAATTTGAAGGTGAAATTAGAGTCAGTTGTTTTCAATCAATGTGATGACAATCAGGTGTGAGTGGGCACCCTGTTTTATTTAAAGAACAGGGATCTATCAAAGTCTACACTTCACAACACATGTTTGTGGAAGTGTGTCATGGCATAAACAAAGGAGATTTGTGAGAAGCTCAGAAAAAGAGTTGTTGATGCTCATCAGACTGGAAAAGGTTACAAGAAAGCAAAAAGAGTTTGGACTCCACCAATCCACAGTCAGATTGTGTACAAATGGATGAACTTCAAGATCACTGTTACCTCCTCAGGAGTGGTCGACCAACAAAGATCACACCAAGAGCAAGGCGTGTAATAGACAGCGAGGTCACAAAGGACCCCAGGGTAACTTCTAAGCAACTGAAGGCCTCTCTCACATTGGCTAATGTTAATGTTCATGAGTTCACCATCAGGAGAACACTGAACAACAATGGTATGCATGGCAGGGTTGTAAAGAGAAAGTCACTGCTCTCCAAAAAGAACATTGCTGCTCGTCTGCAGTTTGCTAAAGATCATGTGGACAAGCCAGAAGACTATTGGAAGAATATTTTGTGGACAGATGAGACCAAAACAGAACTTTTTGGCTTAAATGAAAAGTGTTATGTTTGGAGAAAGGAAAACACTGCATTCAGCATAAGAACTTTATCTCATTT
>BRDA01073357.1:0-19574 GCA_036984385.1 Crenuchus spilurus | reverse complement strand
ACAACACTCGCTACTGCAGGACCAGACCGAGAGCAACGGTGACAACTATCCAGCTTATTAAAGGTGAGGAGGAGAACCAAGAAAACATTAATTGGTGTCACGCCTAGTACGTGAACCCAGTGGTACAGTTTGTTTGGTTAAATTACTTACTAACGGTAGCTAGCACAAGCTCACTTGTCTGCTCAGCCTTTTTTTAGTTTGTGGTAAAGTATGTTTTGTTGTGTAAACTAGTTTTACTGTGTTAAGTTAAGCCTCCCACACACCTAACGACTTTGAAAAGATTCTGAAAAGATTTTTAACAGACTAACGTCTGAGACCATCTCACATCTACAGACTTTTTAATCACAGTCTAGTCCAGTGATCCTCACGATTTTTTTTTTCAAAAGAGCCACATTGACAGATCAAAGTCAAGGAGAAAGCCACAATATCACCCCAAGTCACTCAAATAATGGAAAAAAATAAACAACCCACCTATGAACTAAACCTTTGCGCACTGAATATATTGCTCTTGCTAGCTTATAGAATCGCTGCTGCCATGTAGCCACACTGCTGCAGGGTTGCCAGGTCCAACAAAAATATCCAGCCTAAAGTCAGTCTAAAACCCGCCCTTTAGAAGCTTAAACTAGCCTATATGTCTGTCACACGTTTGAATGGCAAAACAACTGTGTACGAGTGTACGACTTAGTATTTTGTTTATAAGGGATTTATTATCAGTATTGCTATTTATCTTAAAGTCATTAATAATATGCTAACATGAGTGTTTTATTAGTTCTTTTATAAGTGTTAAACCTTGAACCTGGCAACTGTGCTCTGCTGTCTCGTGCAGCCTGCTGTTGGAAACAGTGCCTGTGTTGCCAGGTTCCACAGTATCCCCCATTTGGAACCAACCTTAATTGAGGCAAAATGAGAGGGCAAGTGCTTGGAATGTAGAGCGCATTACAGTATACTGCAGGGGTGGCCAACTCCAGTCCTGGAGAGCCGGATTCCTGCACAGTTTGGTGATCTACCACAATGAGTATCCCTGGTCTAGTCGCATGCTTAAGATTTTGGAAAGACTATGGATCTTGCAGGGTCACTAATTTAAAGACTGCCACTAGATTCTTTTGAGATTATTTCTCATCTGCTTTTGTTTTACATAGAATTAATGCAATAAAGAGCATAATTATTGTAAAATGTGTATATATTAAAGCTTTCGTTGTGGCAAAAGTAACTTAATGCACAATAAGACAACGTAGTGCAAAATCTAAATATAGTAACATGCATTACAAATACAGTGCTATCAGAGCTCAAAATACTGTCAACATAGGATTCACATCCATGCATTCCTGGTCCTGTGTGTCTGCATGCTCCTCATTTTCTTCAAGCCGTTGGGGGAAACAATAACTTTTAAGATAAGAAAGGGAGGCTTAATCCAACTCGGGTGCAGATCAAACGAACCGTACCGAGACCTGTGAGAGGAGGTGGTCTCGGTCCGGTCCCAAACGAACTCGGGTGCAGTTCGCTTGTGGTGAGAACGTGATTCGACCCAACTATGGTGTAACTCCACAGGTTTGAGATAAACAGAGAGCCGGTTAGTGCTAAATCTACTGTTGCTGTTGTCACGCGTCACTAACTGACCACATATACTGTCAGGCGGCACTATCTCGCGTGAGGGCTCTTAAGACAGTTAAACAGCGGAATGGAGCTGTGACTCAGGAGAGACAGTAGGTGAACGCTGGGCGGCAACAACAATAGAACAGTGACAGTTTTTGCTCTGCTGCTGCTGTAGTGTTTACTTTCTTGCTCCTGGGCCAGACAGCTCTGACCAATAAGAGGAGACAATGTTTTCACGTGGTTTCTTGGGGTGCTTTTTGGTGCGTTTAGGTTTGTGCCTGTGTGAAAACAAACCAAATAGCGGGGGAAACGCTCCAAGTTAAACAAACTCGGTCTGATTCGGACCAGAGAAACGAACTGCTAGTATGAAAACACACTTAGATAGCTATCAGTTTTGCTGGTTTAAGTGAGATAGCTATATGTTTTGCCTCATCCGCCTGTTGTTTGGTCATTTTTTTTCAATGTCATGATTACATGTTATGAAACTGATGGACATGAATGAAGACTGATGGAGGTTTGGGAATGCTTTTAGTCATTTTGCCTGATTATGTAGCTACTGAATCTGCCATGATGTTCTTTTCAAGTAATTATTCGAAAATTAGAATATCATGAAAAAGTTTGTGTTTGCTGTCATATATTTTATTTTTATTACTTGTAAAGTGACATTTAAAGTCTTTTATGTTTTAATGTTGACACTCATTTATTGCAACTAGAAATTAAATATAACAAGATCTTATTACAGAGATAATTATAGACACATTGTATATGTTTAAAAGTGAAATCGGACATTACCTCTAAAATATATTCTCCAGCTTTTTCATCATATCTTGTCTTATATCTGTCTAAATCAGAGAGATCTCCTTTGTTGCGTGCCCAGGAGACGATGGGTGCAGGCTCTCCTGTCACTACTGCTTTGAATACAGCCATTTTACCTGTAATTAAGTAAAGCAGAGTAAATTGCAGGAATTTTCACAACCCTATGTATCAAGTTTCTCATGAGTCTTTTTATACATGTTTGTTTCTAAAAGTAGGATCCTCTACTTTCAAAACATTTTTGTAATAAATATTGTAACGCTATTAGGTATATGTATTATATTTGTCGCAGTAAGTAAAGCTTATAAGTTATCATACTACGTACTACTGCATCTGTTCATTTGCACATTCTGTCAAATACTTGGGATTTTCAACTTCACATGACATTAATTTTGGTTAAGTTCATATGAAATTCTAGGCCTTGTTCCAATGTGACAGAAGGCTCACATACCCATTTTAATCTCATGAAGGATTTGCTATTTAGTCATTATTATGGTGTCTTGAGAACAGGGAGTATATTAATTATGCAATGCAGACTTATTTGAGCACCTGGACTGGTCATGATTAAGCAAAGTTTGTGGTTCAGAGTCACATTTACTGAATTCCTGTAAAGACTTATAGGATTTTTTTTTCTTATCACTGTTCTTTGCAGAACTATAATATTATATGTTATAGTCTTAAATTGAGTGTCACACTACCTCAGTGATGTTCAAGCAAGATGTTTTTACTTATCTTTGTAAACGTTTTACATCAAGCAGAATGTTGTCACTTTTTAGTAAGTTATGTATACAGTAAGTTATGAAAAAGTAGCCTGCTTAGCCTAATGGTATCCTAGGTCCACAAATGCAAAATAACATAGAGTGTAGTGGTACTACTTTAAAGATGTTACAAACGATAAACTGTGAATAACAATCTATCATGTTTTATTATCAACCAAATAAAATTATTAATTCATTTGTAACCATAAAAATCAGTGCATATCAAAAATATCTACACATACAAAACATGTCTAATAATGAAGAATATTGAGTTTTTTATTATTGTTTCTTGCTACAGAAGTTTTTTATTACACCATAAATAAAGGTTGTTGACTACCTTCCTGAGTGGTCATGGCAGTGGGTTTTCTGGTGAAATCCGGAGTAGTTTTTCCAAGTGGTATGTTTTCTATATATTGTGTGATCATAACACCAGGCACCCTGGATCTCTTCTTGATGGCCACTGGTAACATCATAAGATTAGTAAGAGGATGCATTATAAACTTTGAAATTTGTTCAACATGCAACATTTACAGTTGATCTGGAACAATATAATAATAATATAAAATGCAACACCTCACTACTAGTCATTATAGTGGAGATTTAGAGACTTTTTATGCAGAGAAAATTTATATGCAATTAACTATTTGTTATGATGCTTGAGGATGTCATGTCTTATTTTTTTGTGCTCTTTATAAGCTACTTATTAGCTGCATAACTTTGAAATAAACAAAACCTTAACAGAACATTTAGTTGACTAACTTGCAAGTAAAATCTGAAGCATAATCAATTAGTGAATGAAATGCAATATATGCAAGCAAAAAAACTGCTTTCTCCTACCTGAACCAGGAGGCAAGTCATCATCACCTGAAAGTGAGGCATGGAATATACATGACTAGATAAAATATAGACAGAACCTGCACACATACACTCTACAGAGACAATGCAAGCTGAAGACAAATTAAATGACTCAATGCCAAATTGCAAAAAGATGGCAAAGAATCAAACAGCACAGACTATGGTAGACAGACAATGCATTTCTTTGTTTTTTGAATTTGAATATAATTTCTTGTTTTTTTAACATGTAAGTTTAATAAAGAAAACATTTTTGAAGATGCCAGATCTAAGATTATATTCCTATAATAATAATAATGCAAGCACAGTGGTAATTCCAATACAGCTATGATGTGATCTGGAGTATTTGAAAAATAGAAATAATCGTCTGTAGGGGTGTGTGATGTATATTATCTACACTATCTTAATTGTTGTTTTAATGATTTGTGAGCAGACATTGTGAAGTATGTCACTCAGTAGGTGGGAAAAAAAAAACAGTTGGGGCAGCAATGTCCTGGTGGTTAGGGATCTGGTCTTGTGACCAGGAGGTCACCAGTTTGATCCCTGAGAAGGTCATGACTGAAATTAGGGCTGCGAATCTTTGGGAATCGAATGAATCGATCCAGAATCGATTCTTGGGGTCACAAATAGATTTTTTTCTGATTCTTTCATATCCGAACGAAATACTTTACTGTTGCAATCTCTGCAAATCGCACGAGTCACGTCAAGCCCTTTCTTACCCGGGCCGGGTTGATGGTAAAATCCAAAGTGTTTCCAAATGGTTGCTTTCAAAGACCGCGGCTTGGCTTGTATGCCTGTACATAGCCCGCGCTGCTTCCTTGTTTTGCTTAGCACTACGGTGGCTGAGAAGGCACATCCGCACCAGCAAAAAAAAAAAAAATTTTTTAAAACGATAATCGATTCTGAATCATTCAATGTTAGAAATGCGATTTGAGCTCGAAGCGATTTTTTTTTCCTGCACCCCTAACTGAAATCCCCTTGAACAAGGCACCTAACCCCCAACTGCTCCCCAGGTACCATGGATAGGGCTGCCCACCGCTTAGGGCACATGTTCTCCTGGTTCATCAGCCTAGTGTGTTTACTAGTGTGTTTCACTGCATGGTTAATTTTGTGCAATCACACTCGCAAAAAAAAGTTGAATCTAAACTAATTGTCAGAGTCCACAGATTCACAGCCTAGTACGTTAGTATGCTAGCCACAGATTCACATCCTAGTACACTAGTATGTTAGCATAGCTGCCTAAAAATGCATAACTGAAGTTAAACATGAACAAACTGCAGCTGAATATAAAATACAGTCACCACCAGCCATGTGATGATCCTCACACAGAGATGTTTGAAAATACAGACATTGCTCAAAAGACAACAAACTGTGTTGGAAATCGGCTGACGTTAAAGACTAACTAACTTATTAATGACAACAAACTTATTTTGCCACCTGTGTGCTAACCAGTACACAGACTATAAAGAATATGAAAAGTTTTGGGAGTGAGCTAATCACCACAGCCAAGGTACCAGCATAAGCATAGTCAGCAAACTTTAGTAGAAGGTGCAGCGGAACACCTTAAACAAAAAAAGTAACAGATAAGACATAGCAAGCACGGTCACCAATCACATCAGGCCAATTCAAGCAGCTGAGACACTTTTGAACATTTTAGAATACACAGGCTTCATGTTGCAGCTGGTGATTGCAATTTAAATGGATAGATATTATATTTGTTAGGATGTTTAAAACTACCAAAGAAATAGTGTTAATAAGTAATGCTATTATTATTTTGAAATGACAATATAATAAATATAACATGATGCACATGTAATGTATTATAAATATAAGAAATTAATATTAATATACAGTATAAAAGTAATTCCATTTTAGATTGAATATATAAAGTAAATATATAAAACTGTAATGTCATTACAGTACCAGTCAAAAGTTTTGACCTTCTCATTCAATGTTTTTAATGTCAATAAAACTTCTTCTGATGTTATCAGTGCTTTCTTGTTTTTAGGGCTGAAATGATTATTTGAGTAACTCGATTAATTTGAATACAAAAAATGTTTGCTTAATTTAATTCACGTCTATATCAAATGTCTATTTTAACATCTATTAAGTCCGTCTATTTTAAATGTCTCTGCTACTGTATCACTCCCGCTCTGTAGACTACTGCGCAGTTTCGGTATCATTGTTTTACACGGACTGTTATAACTGACGCACATTTCAAAGTTCAAAGTTTTGAGGCAGCGTGATTTATTTTGCTCTCTGTGGCAATGGCAGAAAATGAAGATGGTGTAAAACGAACCTGAACCGAAAGCATGCAGTTCACATGAGCACTGATGAACGTGTTTTTACAATGCTAACTGATATAAACAAACATGCTTGGTAGAATGTACAGTATCACTCGTAATTTATCCTTCCTCACCTGTCCCTACACACACACACACACACAGACACAAACACACTCACTCACTCGTTCACTCTGTGTCTCTCTCACACTTCCTCTCTCTCTATTCTCAGATGGGCTATTACAGAGGGTACACCCCTGTTTCTTTTTTATTGACATAAAGCTAAGGACAAATAGGCTAACCTATGTTTGTAAAGTTGTATTTCATAGTTTCTTTTCATGTACATCATAAAAGTTTCACAGAAATGGTGATTATGGGTAGTACTGAAACCAATAAGCCAAAGGTTTTAAGCTTTGATAAGTGTTGCGTTGAATAAAAAGCCTTTCATGTTGCCTAACATACTTCTGACATAGTTGTTTAAAAACACAAAAGTATGATTTATTCGATTAATTGATGGAAAAAATCAACAGAATACTTGATTACAAAAATATACGATAGTTGCAGCCCAAATTGCTTTAACTTGAATGTTTTAGCTTTAACTAAACTACACGTATTGTGCTTACATATATATTTTTTATGCTCCATTTAAAAGAGCAAGCTAGTGCAATATAAGACTTTTATAAACACACTACTTATTGTTACTGACAACCTTATTCAGCACTCATGCAAAAAGTTGCAATATTGTGTTGATTTCTTCATTGTGGATCACATAGTATATGTGTAACCAATTTACCAATAGTGACATTTCATTGACATTTCAAACATCTGTCTTTTCCACTTTCATGTCCCTAGAATTGAAAATTCCTGCCACTAAAAGGTTTCAGTGGTACCAACTGATCAATCTCAGCTAAAACAAAGGTCTGTAAGAAGACTGATTTACACTCACCTGTGAGAGCACCTCCTGCAGACATTGTTAAGTGCTTATTCTTCCTTTTTCACAATGTCGTATGGTTTTGACCCTGCAGTGAAAAAGAGTATTTACATTATCAAAATATTTTCAATTACATTAGGCAATATTTCTTATTAAAAGTTTGTATGTATATATATTCATTCATCTTCAGTAGCCATATGGACACCTTGGTCTGCTTCTCGGATCACATTAAGGCAGTCGGTTCCTGAAGGAATCTGATATTGACCTGCTTTTTGTAAAATCATGTGCCTGGCATGTGGAACAGTGAGTGGACATTTAGGATTCATTGTCAAAGTATTGCATAGTTTAAAATGAAGAGTTCTTTCTCTTCTTTCTTAAATTGTCTTTAAATATCATTTGAAATCCCCCCCAAAAAATTGTAGTGATGTACTAGCCTTCACCTCGTTAGACTCATAGCTCTACTTTAAGCCATGACCTCCAAAAAATGAGCCAATAAAGATATTTTAAGGTTTTGATATGATACACGTTTCATGTGCAGTAATACAAGACTGATAATAAAGCTTTTAATTGCGTTCTAGAGTTCACAAGATACTTTGCAGTCCTTTTGCAAGCTGTAGGGGGCAGCTGTTTATCCTCTGCTTTTGATGGGTCACATGCCTCATAAACTATTAAAATATTATAGGAGAGTGATCCTCTGCAGAATGTTTTATTTTTACATAAATAAGTAAACGAGCCTAAAATGATAAACAAAAGAATAATCCAATAAAAATGTTGCTGACTATGATAGGAAAGCAGTATTTTTCTATATTTTATAGATGTTATGCAAATATATGTAAAATTAGCTGCTTTATAATTGATTTTAAATAAATGCCAGCTATGTGTGAAACAAAATTTGCTATCTAAATAGTCTTTCTGAAGAAGTATAAACAGTATAATTAATGTCAGATTGTTTCTATTATAAAATATTGTCTTATAAAAAATTGCTAAAATGTTTTCCAACATTAATCATTATTGGACATGTGAAGAGCCAACACAATATGTGATCTTTTACATTGCACTGCAGTTTTGTCATGCAGAATGCATCAGTACATTTTTTTTCTATACAGATGGAAAGGCTAGCTAATGTGTACAATCGATAGCAGTGATTGTTCTGTTTCTACAGATCATTCACACTCTTCTTCAGATCTTCCTTTTCCCAAATCTCTCGCAATTATCACAGTGCATCTTGCAATCTTAGCAATTAGCCTCTTTACTTTGTCTAACATAACCCATAGCATAGCATTCTTAAATATTTCTGGGAAATCCTCAGAATCTGAAACTTGTTATTAAAACTAATTTAAGTTCAACTAATTAATGAACAACTCACCTTTTACGTTCTTCTACCTTTTTCCAACCTTTTTGATCTCCAGAACTTTAGTGCAACTGCTCCAAGTGCAGCAATAAAATATTGGTGGGTTGCACGGAAACACTATAGGTGGTAAGGTTGATGATCAGCTGCCACATTTAAGGTTTTTATTTGGGTGAGGCTTACGTTAGGGAGGAGGTCCTGCTCATGGCCATATTCATATTTCACGTCAGTAGAAAAGCAAAATATGAACTGCTTTGGATTAAAGTGTAGATGTAATTAAAGGAATAAGAACAGTACCAGCTTGTTCTGAAGTAAAAGCATTATTATTATATTTTTTTAAGGAAACATGGGTCTTTGGCGTCTCCTTTTGCTACAACAGAACAAATGGACATTGCCTACATGGTGTCAATGATCCCAAATGTGTTTGCATGTTGTGTTTTGTGTTTCTGAATGAATTTTGGTTGTTTGGTTGGATGGCATTTAAATTTAATCCCTTTAAGTGTGATGTGTTTTCCTTCATGTATTTAGTGATTATTTAAATTGCAAACAAAATAATCTGAATTGGCATTAAATTAATTTGATCCACCCTGATGCTAAGCCTTGTAAAGAATTACAAGAAAGTATTGGCACAGTCATATCAAAATGGTCTACCTTTTTGTTTGTGTTCTTTCTCTTCATTTCATGATAAATTAACAAAGATTCAAAGTTACTTAGAATAAAAGCTTAGTTTTTAGACTAAAATAAAAAAGGCTTCACCTGTACTTTTCTTTGACAGTATTTGGATTTGTTGGTCTGCTAATGCATATTGCCCATGTAAAAGGATTACATTTCATAATGACAGCAGTTGACCAGGCTTGACATGCCCAGACAGCTTGCTCTCATAATATCGACATGGGATGGGTCCTGAATATGGTCCCTATGAGTATGAGAGGATTATAAACATAAATATCACCCTGTGACCTGAGACATTTCTTGACAGTTGATCTCATAGACTTAACAATAAAAGGCACATGTTCACTCATTACAGTAAAGGCAAGGATAGCTTTGTGAGGCCAGCAGGGTGAACTAGTAAGTTAAGTGTTTATTTGACAACTGACCTAAATAACCTTTTCCCATAACACTAGTAATAAAACTGCTTTAGAAACATAGTTAAATATTTAGCAGCTCTTTCAAATAATCTGCAGTATACATACAGATATCCATTTCTCTGTGGCTGAAACATTCAGTCTTTTAAAAAGTAATCCTTTGAGAAAAGATTTACATTCTACATTCATCCAGTATAAGCACTGTAGAAAACTGATGTAGATGTAGGCTAGACTTCTTTTTGTTTTAGTAATGCAGAAACTCTGTGTGATACAGCAATTGCTCTGAATAAGAGTGAAATGCTGTAAATGTAAATGCATAAACTCACTCAACAACATTGTGAAAGACCGGAGGACAGAATGAACAAATCAGGGTTATTCTACCAAATATTAATTTCTGAACTCTTCCAAAGTTAAAACATTTGTGTTGTGTTGTTTAAAAATGAACATGAACGTGTTCTCTTTGCATTAATCAAGGTCTGAAAACAATGCATCTTCTTTATGTTGCATCTTGTATATTTTTCTTCAGTTGTCAATTTTTGCAAATGAATGCTCTAAATGGCTATATGTTTTTCAAATTTAAGATAAATGTTGGGCGGCAAGGTGGCTTGGTGGTTAGCATGCTCGTCTATCAGCACTGAGGTCTTAGGTTCAGGTCCACATCTGGGTTCTCTTCAAGTCTGCAAGGATTTCCTCCAGGGACTCTGGTTTCCTCCCACAGTCAGGTAAAGTGTGTGTGCATACCCAGCAATGAATTGGTGCCATGTTCTGCACCCGGTGAGGAGGTAAGGGTCTAACCACAACCCTGATCAGGATTAAGTGGATAACATAATGAATGGATGGATAAATGTTGTCTGTAATTAATATAGAAAAAAAATATTTTCACTCAAACTACTTATAAATAGTAAAACCAGAGAGACTGATCATTTACAGTGATATTTTACAGAGATTTATACTCTTATTGATATGCCTTATCCAGTTCAATTGGGTATTTTCTACTTTATAACTGTTGTATTTGAAACAATTAAAACATGTATTTGGTTTATGAAAATTCTCTCAGTTCACTGTCAAAAGCCGAATACCATTAGCTTAATATTTATGTATCATTTCAGAGAAACACCCCCCCCCCCACAAAAAATCATACAATTACCAGAATATACCTGAAATGCTATTAGTTGCTTCTGTGGTCTTTTTAGTAAGAGGTACAATTACTTTTTGTAGCCTATTTAATGCTAAGCACAGTTTATCAGTCTACATTTGTCTCATTCTTCAGTGGAAATGGATAAGGTCCCAACTGATTTTTGAAAATATTTTTGAAGGGTATGCCATTCAGAACAGCAGTTTTAATAGGTGTGTTAGAACAGGGAAATGATCAAAGTGTGGACAATGGTTCTTCAGTTCTGGAGTTGGAGTTCATCCCTCTGACTTAAAGTGTACACTTGACATGTAATAGTTAAATTTTGAGTTTAGCTGCTCATAATGATGTGGTTTGGAATGCTTGCTGACACTGGAGTCATGCATGGCAGGAATCATGCTGAAACTAGATCTATTTATGTTGAAATATGAAAGAATGCAGCCCAATCTTTTCATGACATCTGTGAGCTAAAATTGTGTATTTCAGTCATGGACTTTCAGACTGTGTTACTTTGATTTGCAAAATGCAAAATAAACAAACACGTTTTTTATTACAAGATGTGTATAAATATTCCACAACACTCCACTTTATCCCATTTAGTTTCTTATGTTTATTGACATTGTAACCCATAATGGAAATGGTCATGTGAGATATATATAAGATCAATTTAAATTAATCTACTTAATGAGAAGTAAGCAGAGAACTGGATGTCCATCAGGCAATCTGAAGAGTTCAGTCTGAAATGCAATAAAATGATACAATCAGAATTTATTAATAATCATTATCAATTAGCATTTAATATCAAAAAAATTTGGGGAAGTATCTAAAAAGGCATATATACTCAGTAAAGTGGCAATGGCAATGCCATTGTTTAATTTGATTTTGTGTACTACTGCATGGTGTTTGTCTCAGGCCATAATTTGACCCACAATAGGTGTAAAGGGCAGGTTTTTTTATGTGATTTTTTAAAATTTATTTAAATTTAAAATTAACCAGGCATACCATTAAGAACTACTGCCCTGGCAAGCACCAAGGAATGCATGTAGTTAGGAACACATGTAATTAGGAGCAGGACAAGACAAAGAAAGAAGGGAAAGAAAAAATAGCAAGAAATGTAGTGTTAAGTCTTGCCAGTGATGACAGAATATGGATGGAATAAACTTGCATTTAAACTAAATAAGCCTGATAGCTTATCATTCTTGGTATCTTGGTAGATGGCACACATCGAGGTACCTTTTATTTTAAGTTTGGCAGAGCACTCTGCTTTACCAAATGAGTTGACTGCCACCACTTTGTACTCTCCACCATCACTGGGCCCCACTCTGAGGATGCACATGGAGCAAACTCCGTGAACATTGGTAATGTAGTAATGCTTATTAGAATTGATGCAGATTCCATTCAGGTACCACGAGACATAGGGTGTAGGGCTGCCTCGAACAGCACAGGTCATGTAGCACTGGTAGCCCTTTGGTGGAGTATGGACTTTCAAAGGAACCAGAATGGAGGGAGGTCTCTCAAAGGTGATCATAGTTGGAACTCCAGTAGGCAATGAAACTTGCAATGAAATAGACAAGTATTTATCAGTGTTCAGTGTGTTAACAATGTCATCAAATGCATTATTATCAAGATAATAATCACTGTGATTCTGAAAGACATACAAATATAATATATCAGCAAACCTTTGTCACTGTTGACACCCCATGTTGGTGATTCTGAAGGCTCAGATAATCCCATATCATTTTTGGCATAGACTCTGAAGTGGTACTCTCGTCCTGAGTGAACGTTAGTAGTGTAAGTTGTGCAGAAGAGGTGATCAGCTATTGTCTGCCAAATGCGTGTGCCTGAATCATGTTCTGTTATCATGTAGTGTAGCCGGTCATCCAGCTCCTGGTCTGGTGAAGAAGCCCATGTGATTATAACTTTGCCATGGACCAGCTGCTCTAATGTCACCTGGCCTGGACGCTTGGGTTCATCTAGTCCCATAAAATAGAAAAAAAAAATCCCCGAGATGATGATGATTAAAATGATTTATATATGATTGAAATTTAGTTATTGATTCATATTAGTTTAATATTACCTGTTACTCTGACCTCAATGTCAAAACTTGCTTGCCCACTTGAATTTTTGGCTTTGATGGTATAGATACCAGAGTTTGAGTGCATTGAGTTGGGAATGACAAGCATGGACTTTCCCTCAGTGTTGATTATATTAATCCATGGAGATACTGGTGTACCATCCTTTAACCATGTGATTTCTGGTGGTGGAGAGGCCTGTGTGCAAGAATTAAGTAACGTAATATTACATTTGAAAGTGAAGAAGACTTATAGTAATTGTAATTACTATAAATAGAATAGTAATTTGAGCAGTATGGTAATAAATGTAAAAACAGGGCTGCACATTTCTACTCCTAGAGATCTGCCTCTAACTTGCACCTTTGTACTTTGTCACATTGGCCAGGTTTTCATAATTTGGCAAATGTTATGTGTGTAAAATTGTGTTTCCATGCACTACAGTTTTGCGAAGAAACTGTAGATGACATAGCAACCATTCATAAAGGGGCATCATCAAAACAAGCAAAATTGAGGGATTTAACCCTTTGATTTTAGCAGAATTATCATTACAGGTATTTGGAACTGTTTTGTAGCTGTGTTGTTTGTAGCGCAGAGACATGGGGAAACCATAAATGTAATTTTATTTTATCCATCTAAAAAAGTGAACAGCTTCTACTGCACAGTTTAACAATCCAGCTACAATAATACAGGATATAGAGCTGCAGTAAAAATCACACATTACAGATAGCTTCATCAATCTTCTTTCACAGTGCAGAAAATAATCAGGACTTTATACAAACTGATCATATTTGTGGAGTATAGGGTAGTGTGTGAAACTAGGGTATAAGTATAACAACATTGTAATACTGTACACGGTATGTGAAGATATACAAATTACTATTCTAATGAAATTAGAATAATAACTAATACATAACTAATGAAACTATACATCATATTATAAAATTACAGCTTGATATGTCATTGTTGATTCAAGAAACCCTTTTCCATCAGCCTTTTTCACGTTTTGGCTTTAGCGATATTTTAACTTTTCCACCACGTCCTAGAGTGAAAGGCTTTGTGTGATAGTTTTGATTACAAATTTTTTTGCCCAGTGTCTTTTTGTTGCATATTTTTTAAATGCCTAAAAACCTGGTGGAAGTAAAATTCATTATTGATGTATTAAGGCTGGAACATTACAGGTTGAGAAGATCGCCACAAGCACAGTTGGATTCAAGTGAAATATGACTAACATTACCTCGTAATTAATTTTGATCCTGACAGAATTTCCTGCTCTCACAACCATGAAGTCTTCAGGATCTTTAAAATGAGGTGTCACTGAAAGTCAAACCCAGTTAGTTAACTTGCAGTCCTCTTAAAAAAAACATTTTTACAGTTTTTCTACTCAAAATTAATTTCACCTTGCACCTTTACAGAAGTGACTGAGGTCCTTTTCATTATTTTTAATATTTCTTTAATCCAAAATAAAAATGAAGTAAAAGTAAATATGTATAACTTGTAGTTTATTTCATGAATTATGTTTGAAGGGTTTTAGTTTTTTATTTAGTGTTGCTCCAAATCAGTAAAATAATAATAAATGAAAATTCCACAAGCATTGTATTAAAATATTATATTGAATTAAGAGAAGTGATAAGGTGATTTTCATACTGCATAGTGTTTCTACAGTATAAAACGAGTGTGATAGCTATACAACTGATCAACTTACTGTTAGGATTTTTAGCACAGACCATCAAAGAGGGTGCACTGGGTTCTCCAGCTCCAGAGGCATTAATTGCAGACACTCGAAATTCATACTCTGATCCTTCAGATACCTCCTTCACATGATATTTCAGTGCTGGAGAAAGCAGAAATATTTCATTATACACTTTTCAAATAATTGACATATTCAAAAATATGTTTTCCAATTCAGAACTATAATGTATGTTATTTACTGACTGCAAACACAACACCAGATGACTGACTGTATGAACAATACAAAAAGAGGAAAAAATATGACAAATATAACCAAGTGACTAAAACAAATGACAATAAAGAAGTGTATAGATTTAAATTAAAATGTTTACTCTGTATTTGTAACCATTTTTAATACCAATATGCTTTCATGTGCTGTTCAAAACACAATACCTTCAATAGGCTCATTAACAGGGTTCAAAGCCACCCATTGGTTTGTGTCTTTTTTGCGTTTTTCCAGCTGATAACCCATAATTTTTGTCCCTCCATCCTTTTCTGGAGGAGTCCATTCCAGACTGATACAGTTCTTAAATGTGCTGACTACCTTAGGAGGAGCTGGTGGGCCAGGGAATACTACAAAACATTGACAATCATTCTACATCTTTGATATGTTTAAAGAATAAGATTAAATATGTGCATTTAATTTTCATAATTAGTACATTTATTTTTACAGATGCTATCAAGATTAGGAAATTGTGATTTCATGCCAAGATTCAGAAAAAACTTCTCATATATTCTGAATGCATTAAGAAATACTTCTGACCAAGTTTTAAAAAATTCTTTAGAGAGCAGACTTTCACATCTCTTAGTCTCTTACATAAACTACCAGCCATGATGATGCCAGTTTCCAGTGGATCACTGATGCCCTCGGGATTCTCAGCATAAATGCGGTAAATGTACCTCTTTCCATGGGACACATTCCTGTCTTTGAAGGTTGTGTGATCAGCCAAAACATCACCCAGTTTCTTACACACACTTTGCCCTACTTGTTGGCGCTCAATTATGTAATTTGTTACAGTTGAGCCACCTTCATCTTTTGGTGGATTCCATTTAAGTTCAATGACTGAGTCAGTGCTGTCTTTTACCTCTATTGGCCCTCTTGGTGGACTGGGCTTGCCTGTTGGACATAGATATGTGTCACTTGGAAAATAAAAACTGATAATAATTTTGATATTCACTATAAAGATGTTAAATATAGGATACAGTGGAAACTCGGTTATCATTTGCTCTAATTATCGTACAATTTGGTTGTCGACTTTTTCAGCAAAATTTTGTCCCATTTATCATTCATCTGCCTGGCTTTCGTCAGTGTGTCCACATGACTCAGCACTATTTTGCAAAAACAAAGCATCCACCCATGAGTCCGTAACTCACTCATAAGTTCATTCTGGCTTTGTTTTTCATTGAGAGATCATCACCCTATGATGTTAAATATTCTTTTATCCATTTCATTAGTCTTTTGCATTTACTTAGTTTTAGAGTTCACCAGTTTGGCTCTCCTAGCAGTCTTTATGAAACCAGTCTTACCTGTTTTCAGGGTTTTTGTTCACTATTTTTTTTTTTGTACCTGTTTTCAGGAGGTACTGCTGTGCACCGTGACTTTAGTTTGACGTGAAGCACTTCTACTAGCTGTTTTCTTTTCGAATCTCTTTAGGTTCTGTCTGCTCTGTGCTTGGTTCCAATTGTATGGTTGGATACAGTCCCATGACAGTTTGCTGTATGTAAAACTATAGTTATTCTATATAAAATGTATTTTTTGTTAATATTTTGGAGTGTCTGGAATGCATTCATTTAATTTACATTATTTCTTATGGGAAATATGGCTTCAGTTATCGTTAATTTCAGTTACCATCAGGCACTTTCGAACAGATTAATGACAAAAACCAAGGATCCACTGTATTTAGAAAGTTCTGCAGCGTTGCTTACTGAGCACAGTAAGTTGGGATGAGGCAGTAACAGTTCCAAACTTGTTTTTAAGTTGGATCTTAATATCTCCAGAATCAGACCGTAAGCAGTCTTTCATTATAAGGCGACTGTGATTTGGTTCCTTCACCACTTTCACCCCACCACCATCCTTAAGCTCAGAAGCATGCTTAAACCACCTGATTTCCAGAGATGGTTGGGGTGAAAAGGCCATCTTATAGGATGCAGTTTGGCCTTCCTTTACAACCACAGGACTAGAAAATTTTTGCAAGTCATCAGGATCAAATTCTGGAGCATCTGAAATGTAGAAATAATCATTGCAAAAATAAACTCAGCTGATTCATAGTGATGGTAACCATGCTTTAGAAGTTTATAAGAAGAAATGTTACCTCCAATTGTCAGTATGGCTTCAGTCTTTTCAGTATTAACTTCAAATTGATACAGACCAGCATCTGTGTCCTTGCAACACTGAATTCTCAGTGTATGAGTACTCCCATCTCTTGATATGGTCATTCCTGCCTGTGTGGATACCTTAAACATTGCACAAAAATAATGTCAATAGACCAAAAGACTGGCCACAAGTAGTTTACTTAAAAGAAAAATACATGAAGATGAAGCAAACACCTTTTCACCGTCTTTAGACCAGAGACCATCATATTTATCTGTGTTCAGCTTACAGACAAGTTCTGCAGGTTGACCACGGATTGTGTATATGTCTGACATCTTAATCAAAAAAAGCTGATCATCTAGAGTACAAATCACAAACAAAACGCATCATTGCAAAAATACTGCATGCATAGTGTATGTTATACAATAAATATGTTTGAAGCACTTTTTTGCATAATGTGATTGTCAAATAACGCATGATGACACATGATGATATAATTTGTTACTTAAAAAAATAACAAAAAATGTCTTTTGAACATTCTATCAGTTTGGTCTATTTTCCTTTTCATAGCAAGCAAACTGAGCTTAACACATAAAAAAATTAACACTTACCTTTCCCAGCATCTTTGAGTTTATTTCCAGTAGACTCATCTCCAACAATTCTGGACCGCCCGCATCCATCACTTTCTATTCCTTCACTTCCTAATCCATCTTTTCCTTCTCCAGCTCTTCCAGATCCATCTTTTTGTGAACCATCTCTTCCTAATTCCTCTACTTCTGATTCATCTCTAACTATCACACCTTGACCACCTTTGTTTTTCATAAGTCTGTTTCCATTAGTTCCATCTCCAAAACCAGATCCACCAATACCATCCCCCCAAGCTGCTCTGGCTGAATTATTCCTCTCAGCCTGACCCGCTGCCTCATTCCTCTCTTGATTCAGTCTGCCTTGCTGATCAGCCAGTTGCCTAGATATGCTATTGGGAGTGTCTGCACCACTCTGGGCTTTCCCATGTGCAGTTGGATCATCTGCATATAGAAAGTACAAAGTGCAATATATTCAATTTGCTTCAAGATTGTGTGTACAACATATGATCTTATAAAATGTAAATAAATCAAAACAAAACTTACTCTCCACAGTCAGGGATGCATTGCTTAACTTGATTCCAGCAATAGCTGTGTAGATTCCCTTGTCTTGGAGTTTACAGTTCTTTACTACTAATCTGTGAGTGAGCTTGTCTTCTGACACTGTGATGCCATATTTATCTCCATGCTCAATAGAGACATCATTGGCACACCAGGTAATTTTAGGGACAGGACCAGATAAGACACACTCAAATATAGCATCTTGCCCTTCAACAGCCTTAGCATCTTTCAGCATGCTACCAAATTCCACATCTGGAACTAAGGAAAGAATTTCATATAGACAAAGTTTAGTGGTGATGATAGTTCGGTTTAAATAATCTAAAACATAGTTAATCATTTGTCTATATGGGGTTGCATAATACATTAAAATATGGATAACCATTGCTCTTGGATCAGTTTTTTTAGATTTAAAATACTCGTTCTATGAGATATAAAACAGATGCTAATCTATTGAATGCCCTCTGCTCTAGAACTTCCTATACAAATCCAGTGGATTTAAATGTGGTGAAAAGGGAAGCCATGAAAGGGATGTTTTGGTGCTTATGGAATTTATTTGTTTAGGACTATAGTGACATGATCTTTTGAGTAAGATTTGCCTGCAAAATATGACTTTATGCACAGATGCCATTTGTATTTACACTGTGAACATAATTTACCCTAAGTTGATACTTACTTTTCAAATCAGTTGAGAAAATGTTGGCATCCTCAACATCAACTTGATATAGCCCAGCATCTTGAAGGCCAACATTACTGATACTGAATTTGTATTTTTCACCAGCTTTCTTCATATTGTGTTTGAAGGAGTGATCGCACCATCACCATATTCAAGTGTCTCGCCATCCTGGAGTTTTTTTTTTTTCATTTCAGTATTCAGAAAATATAATAACTTTATTTACTTATTTATTTTACAATCACTTATGTTATGATAAATTCATTACTGTCAGTAATGTGTGTGTCCATACACTTTTTAATCTTACCTTATAGAGATAAATTTTGCTTGCAGGATCTCTGAGTTTCATAGAAAATTCAAATTCAGCATTTCCGTTTGTTTTTACCTCAATTTGTTTTCTGTTTTCAACATTTTCAACAACCTGTAAAAAAATAGCGATTAAGAAATGTAAATAATGTCACCATTCTGCAATACAAAAGTGCAGGCTAACAGAAATCAAAGTGCAGTTCGCAACCACAATAGATCAATATCGACAAATATCAATCAATTCCAGAGTTTATAATCCACAGAAAAATCTGAGAACCCAAAGAGAAAAAGCATTATGTTGGCAAAATGGGAGATTGTAACAGTAAACCATCTTTGTTGTAATATAGAATCATTAAAAAAAATGTCATTTAAAGAACCTAATACAGGGGTCGGCAACCCGCGGCTCCAGAGCCGCATGTGGCTCTTTCATCCTTACGCTGCGGCTCCGTGTGAATTGGGGAAAAAATTATAAGTATTTAATTGAAGTTGTATTTATTTGTTTTCGTTCTTTTTTATTGTAGTGGTTCTAAATTTGAAGATTATTGTGA
>BRDA01073355.1:0-11372 GCA_036984385.1 Crenuchus spilurus | reverse complement strand
AAACAGAAGAAGCTCTTTACTGGCGCGAGGCTAGTGTGAAGTGTGTCCGCCTGTGAGTGCTACCGCTGGACAGAAACTTTGATAGAAGTCAGAAAGAGTGATGGAAGTCAGTCTCCAAACACAAGCAGCTACAAAAAAACACCAGAAATAAAAGCTTGACTTGTCGCTAGTCGTTTTTAACAAAGAAAATGCCGCTAAGATGATTAGTAAAGTCTTCGGTTCAACTCAGAACAGAATGAAAAAAAAAAAAAAAAAACTTCCACGGATGTTTACACCAAAAGATCGCTGATTCACTCATTTAGCTGTCAATCAAAAAGGGATTCAGCCTCAGACACATCATCCAATCATCATGCAGAAGCTGAGCGTCCGGGCCAGCCGAGGCCAGCCCACTGCCCCATAGACCCCCAGAGACGCTGAGCGTCCGATGGGCGGGACAAAGCCCAGGATTCATCCAATGACTGGTCTCGTTTCGCTGCACGCTTTGCTTTGCCATTGAAGTCTGTGGACGCTGAGCGTCCACCCTGTTTAAAGCACTGTGAAGCTGCGGGAATGAGTGAGAGGAAAGCCGCGTCGTTACCAGTGATAAGAAGCTGATTCTAAACAAAAGTTGAGCGCGTCGTAGCGCATATTTAGTCAATGACGTACACACAACAGTATATTATTGATCACTTATTTTTTGACATTTTAGGGAAGCTGAGCTTCCCTTGCAGTCTTAGAGCAATCGCCACTGATACTGAAACTTTCACACAATGCAAAAAAGATTTTATTCCAACAGCAGCCACACACACACACACACACACACACACACACATATATAAAACAATCTTGGGAATGCTTTCCACAAGGTTTAGTGTGTTTATGGGAATTTTTGGCCATTCTTCCAGAAGCACATTTGTGACACACTGATGTTGGATAATAAGGTGTAACTCTCTGCCCTAATTCATCCCAAAGGTGTTATGTTGGGTTGAGGTCAGGACTCTATGCAGGACAGTCGAGTTCTTCCACACCAAACTCACTCATCCATGTTTTTATGGACCAATGCTTTGTGCACTGGTACACAGTCATGTTGGAACAGGAAGGGTTCCCCACTCTTTTCCTGTAAACTTTTGAAAATGAAATTGTCCAAATCTCTTGGTGTGCTGAAGCATTAAGGGTTCCTTTCACTGGAACTAAGGGGCTAAGCCCAACTCCTGAAAAACAACCCCACACCATATTGCCCCCTTCACCAAACTTTACACCTGACACAATGTAATCAGACAAGTACCGTTCTCCTAGCAACCACCGAACCCAGACTTGTCCATCAGATTGCCAGACAGAGGAGTGTGATTCTTCACTCCAGAGAACACATCTCCAGTGGCAGCATTGCACTTGATGATGTAAGGCTCCAATTCTTTGCATTGTGCCTGGTGATGTAAGGCTTGGATGCAGCTGCTTGGCCATAGAAACCCATGAATCTGTCTGCACTCTGTTCTCGGGCTAATCTGAAGGCCACATGAAGTTTGGAGGTCTGTAGTGATTGACTCAGCAGAAAGTTGGCTGCCTCTGCACACTATACACCTCAGCATCCGCCCACCTGCCGATTTTACATGACCTACCTCTTCATGGCTGAGTTGATGCTGTTCCCAATCTCTTCCACTTTGTTATTATAACACTGATGGTTGACTGTGTAATATTTGGTAGTGAGAAAATTTCACGACTGGACGTGTTGCACAGGTGGCATCCTATCATGGTACCATGCTGGAATTCAGTGAGCCATTCTTTCACAAATGTTTGTAGAAGCAGTCTGCATGCCTAGGTGCTTGATTTTATACACCTGTGGCCATGGAAGTTATTGAAACACCTGAATTCAATTATTTGGATGGGTGAGTGAATACGTTTGGCAATATAATGTAACATAGTTTGCCTCGTTGAATAAAATTATGAGTAACAATAAAGATTTTCATGATTTTCATATTGTTTTAGATGAAATATCTCTTATAGCATCTCTGTTTATACAGAAACATACACAATCATCATTAGATGGCACTGCAGGCATAAAGCAGGTAGTTTGGTCATAACACTCAGATTGGACAAGAAGTGTTTAATTATTATCCTTCAGCAGATGTTGGTAGAGTATCTAAAATTCTAAATCGTAATTACGTGTTTTGTTTTTATTATTATTATTATTATTATTATTATTATTATTATTATTATTTTATTTTGTTTTATTTATACTTATTTTTTCCCATTGGTATTTGTGACCTCTGGCTTTGCTGGATTGGTTATGGCAAACATAGACCACATGTGGTGACCTTTTGCAAACATACAGTAATTGAAATAAAATGATACTTTTTCAAGATTCCCATAATAAACTTCAAATAAAACTGCTGCGCTGCCAAACAAACTTCAACTTGCCTGCTAACATGGAGCCAGCGTGATTGTGTGACATCATCAGAATACTGTCTATCCCAAACGTTCTCATATGCATTTGTTACGAGATAATCAAGGTTGTTCACTTCATCTGTGAGTGGATTCATGTTGTGGCTGATTGGTGTATCTTTATAAACTGAAATAACATGCTGACCTTCCATCAGCCATCATGAACGGCCTCTTTGTCCCTCACATCAGCGAACAAGGTGATATATGAGTTTGAGTTTGATTGCATTAGTAGGAGCAGATGTTTGGCGTGTGCTTTCAGAGCTGCTGTAATGAGGCCAGCAAGGCGAAGATGGGAGATTTGAGCTTGTTTTAACGATACACAAGCAGCCATTGGGCCACCCACCTTGGAGGAGATGCAGACATGTCGTCCGGATCACACACATCTCTGCACATCTGGCACCTGCCCATTTACAGGAGCAGTTACAGCGCAAGAGTAGCGCTATAAAACAAAACAAACGATCACTCTGTCTGTAAACATCACCATGGTGCAGACAGAAGGCTGAGTGGCTCTCATTGTCTGTAAGAGCTTTTTGTTGTTGGAGTGATGTGGATTGTTGTATTAGAATATGACCTCCTGTGGCTTCATCCTCTCAGGTGCTCTACACTCTGTAGTATCACATTTTGGCACATATATCAGTTTCCGCTTGATTGTTAGCTTTGGAAAGAAGATGATATTTACATGCACCTACACTCAATGACCACTTCATTAGAAACCCCTGGTTTATAACTCCACCATTCTGGTGTACAGTTTGAGACTGAAGCTCACCTGTGTATCTTAGCTGTCCTCTACTTCTTCCTGAAGGGTCAGTTTCTACATTTTCTCTTTTCTGGTTATTTTTCAATGGTGGACTGTAACTGAACTGCAAACTAAGCTTAGAACTGAAACCAAGCACAGAGCAGACAGAAGCTAAAGAGCTTCAAAAGGAAGTAAAAAGGCTCGAGAAGCACCCAAATAAAAGCACTCCTAAACCAACAGGCGCTGAAACAAATAGAGGATGAGACCCCTTAGAACGAGTGTAGAAAACAAAGGCAACAGACAGGACCACACCAGCACACTCTAAAACAGAGTGTAAACCCAAAACAGTCAAAAAACATAAAAGCACTGAAGCCTGAAAGAGAGAGAGAGCAATAAAGAGAAAACAGGCTCCTCAGGAGAGAAAGAGGGGGTGATTAAAGCCCAGAGGAAGCCTGACAGCAAGAGGCAGACACAGTGAGGAAAATTCTAGCATCTGTAACCTGGAAAATACCGACTTGGAAGTTGTTGGACAAAAAGCAAGCGCTGAGAGTTTGGTGACTTGGGTTGAAATAATGGAGGCACCAGGTGCACTCACTTACCTGTGATTAGGGGTGGTACCACATACTGCGCAGGTGTGGGCGGATCCTTGAACACATTTGGGCTGCTGGCTTCCTCTGGTGAACCCTAACCCTTGCTGGCAAGTGAGGCCCCCTTACATGGAGCACTTTTAATCTGTCTGTGACACTGATACATGTCATATACCTGCACCACACACATTACCATACCATTATGTCATTGTTGGTACCCTACTCCGAATAGTCTGTCATCTAGATATTATCCACAGCTGTCAGTTATTCAAAAACGGACTCGTAATTTATATTTTGAGCCAAGGACATCATTAGGGGTGAGCATTCGGGACTCAAACCCTATTTGTGTCCACATTAGCCCAAATGTTTTTGAAAGTGAAATTAGATGTTGTGCACTTTCCACCCAGATTCCACTCACCATTCCCTGCTGGGAAACCCCCACCCTCAGACTGAAGCTGAAGCCTGAAGTTAGAACAGATGTTCTACCATTGTACCAAAGAAGGGCATTCAGCAACAAGAAAGTAGTGGTGGGAAGCTGAGAAGCAGCTAAAACAGATTAATGCATGGCTAGAATTAAAGAGTGTATCCAGGCTATGCCTTAGAGTTGAGAAGTTACTTTGTTGTTTTTTTCTAAATATTTTTTTTTTTTTTTGCTCTCTGACACTATTAGTGGATGTACAAAGTAATCATAAGCACAACATTATTATTATTATTATTATTATTATTATTATTATTATTATTATTATTATTATTTCTCAAATTTAATAAAGTGCACAGTGTTTGGTAGCAGTACTTTACACCTTTCATTCAACTTTGGGATTAGTGTCTTGTATAAGGTGGGATAAGAGTGCCACGAATGACAGCTGGTGTGTCATGCTGAATCAGGGCTTTTTTGGGCATTTGTTTTACGTGTGTGTGTGTGTGTGTGTGTGTGTGTGTGTGTTTGTGTTCTTGGGCAGATGTACTTTATGCTCTGGAAAGGCATTTGGCATCAGCTGCTTGTCACAGTGAGTGGCTTAGTGCTTGCGTCAGGTATGAAAGTAGCCATTTCCCCGTCACCAAGGGACTCTTACATGCCAGGACTTTACACTCTCTTTCTCTTGTCCACCTCCCTTCGTTTCCAAACTGCCTCTCTTTCAGAGCTGGAAAACTGACAATTTCACCTACAAAGAGAAGAAAGAAAACATGGAGCTCTGCAAACGTGTGCATGAGTCAGAGTGTAGCCTTCCTGAAGGTGCACTGAGGGATTCTCTCTCTCTCTCTCTCTCTCTCTCTCTCTCTCTCTCTCTCTCTCTCTCTCTCTCTCTCTCTCTATTGCTCTTTTTCTCTCTCACACTCTCTCATTACTCAGGCAATGGCTATACAAAATAGCCTGAGTAATAATTATGTTTAAGCAGTAATTATGTGATTAGGAAATCATCCAGAACTGTATTGAACCTGTCTGGAAGAGCACACTAAAAGATCACTGTAAGCTGCTTCAGAGAGCCAGTTGTCTAATCTTAGCTATTTGGCCATTGTCAAAGTGGGTCAGGTCTCCATGCTTACATATTTTTCTTCACCATCCAGCATATAATCTGTAAGAATCCAGTGTTCACTTACTATTTAATATATATCAGATAAGGTTACCCACTTCATCTGGGACTGCTATTGATGTTACTATAAGGCTATATGGTAGAAGGTGAGGAAGGACAGTGTCACTGCTTATTAGCCCAGTTTTAGTGTCTCCCACAAGTTGTTGATAGTCAGCTTATAGGCTTTATTATAGCTGTTTATTCTCTGATTGATGTTCAGAACAAACAGTTGAGAAAATAATTATTTGATCCTTTGCTGATTTTGTAAGTTTGCCCACTGACAAAGATATGAACAGTCTATAATTTTAAGGGTAGGGTTATTTTAACAGTGAAAGATAGAATATCAAAAAGAAAATCCAGAAAATGACATTGTATAAAATATATACATTTATTTGCATTTTGCAGAGAGACATAAGCATTTGATCCCCTAACAAACATTAAGAGTTCTGGCTCCTACAGTCCAGTTAGACACTCCTAATCAACTCGTTACCTGCATTAAAGACAGCTGTCTTAAATTGTCACCTGTATAAAAAGACACCTGTCCACAAACTCAATCAATCAATCAGACTCTAACCTCTCCAACATGAGCAAGACCAAAGAGTTTTCTACGGATGTCAGGGACAAGATCATAGACCTGCACAACACTGGAATGGGCTACGAAACCATAAGTAAGATGCTGTGTGAGAAGGAAACAACTGTTGTTGCCATTATAAGTAAATGGAAGAAATACAAAATGACTGTTAATCGACTTTGATCTGGGGTTCCATCTAAAATCTCACCTTGTGGGGTATCCTTGATCATGAGGAAGGTGAGAAATCAGCCAAAAGCTACACGGGGGAACTTGTTAATGATCTTAAGGCAGCTGGGACCACAGTCACCAAGAAAACCATTGGTAACACATTACGCCGTAATGAATTAAAATCCTGCAGTGCCCGCAAGGTCCCGCTGCTCAAGAAGGCACATGTGCAGGCCCATCTGAAGTTTGCTGATGACCACCTAGATGATTTTGAGAGTGATTCTGAGAAGGTCCTGTGTCAGATGAGACAAAAATTGAGCTCTTTGGCATTTACTCAACTCGTCGTGTTTGGAAAAAGAGAAATGCTGACTATGACCCAAAGAACACCGTCCCCACTGTCAAGCATGGAGGTGGCAACAATATGTTTTGGGGGTGTTTCTATGCTAAGGGCACAGGACTACTTCACCGCATCAATAGGAGAATGGATGGAGCCATGTACCGTAAAAACCCTGAGTGACAATCTCCTTCCCTCCGTCAGGACATTAAAAATGGGTCGTGGCTGGGTCTTCCAGCACGACAATGACCCAAAAGATACAGCCAACAAAGGAGTGGCTCAAAAAGAAGCACATTAAGGTCATGAAGTGGCCTAGCCAGTCTCCAGACCTTAATCCCATAGAAAACTTATGAAGGGAATGAAGGTCAGAGTTGCCAAATGACAGCCTCAAATTCTTAATGATATAGAGATGATCTGCAAAGATGAGTGGACCAAAATTAGTCCTGACATGCGCAAACCTCATCATCAACTACCTCAAAAATGTCTGACTGCTGTGCTGGCCAACAAAGGTTTTGCCACCAAGTATTAAGTCTTGTTTGCTAGAGGGATCAAATGCTAATGTCTCTCTGCAAAATGCAAATACAATGTCATTTTCTGGATTTTCTTTTTAATATCACTTCTCTCACTGTTAAAATAAACCTACCGCTAAAATGATAGACTGTTCATATCTTTGTAAGTGGGCAAACTTACAAAATCAGCAAAGGATCAAATAATTATTTCCTCCACTGTATTAGCCGCAAAACTCCTTGGGACATATGAATGTAATGTATACACTAAAAGAGGAGATATTAGTCCATAAACAACCTCAATGAACACTACTAATCACTAACAGAGTAGATTATGTTCAAGCATTCACCATCTAGAGATCCTTGTTCAATAGTAGTGAAGAAACGACTGTAGTTGCACAGGTGGCATCCTATCACGGTACCACGCTGGATTTTACTGAGCTCCTGAGAGCGACCCATTCCTAAATGTCTGTAGAAGCAGTCTGCATACCTGGGTGCTTGGTTTTATACACCTGTGGCTGTGGAAGTGATTGGAACACCTGAATTAAATGACTTGGATGTGTGAATGAATACTTTTGGCATTACAGAGTAAGTGCAGTGGTTAGCTCAAACCTCACATATCCTACTACACGTGATGTCTTGCACAAAATATGTGCTTAACTTCTGGCCAAGAGTAAACAACTCCAAAAAAGCCTATCTTTACTGTATATGTACAGTATAATTAAAATGTTTAGCTGGAATATGTTCATTTCCTGAGAGCAGAGGTGATGCTCTACATATACAGTGGCTTAATTACTCTGCTAATGACAGGGCAATGACTTTGAGTCCTTTCACCTATTAAGTGAATAATCCAATACTCATCATCCATCTCTCTGCCCTTCATTCTGCTCCTGCTTTGTCAGTACAGCAGAGGGAACTGCTAGGTTTCTTTCTACAGCAAAGCTTTTATTAATATTGATTCTGAAGTTGTAAAAATAAAATAAATATGATTTATTGATTATATGTGTAGCTACGCATATGTAATATGTAGCTTCATATGTTACATACCGCCTTTCTGACAGAATCTCAGCATGACAAGCTAGATTGAGGTGAAAACATTGACTTTGTTTTATTAAAAAAATATTTTATATGAATTTGAGCTCGACATTTAGATTTCTCTCTTTTTTTTCAGTTTATATTTTTATACGTTCCACTTGATTTTCTTTATTAAGGTTGGTAGTAATATATAACTTTTTCATAATTAACGTTAACATTTATTTCATTACGTGTTAGTTTATTTCAGACTAAGATATTTTTTGTAAAATGTGTAAGTCTGTTGACTGACAACAAAACTTAACAAAATAGCTGTTTGTCATAATACTAGCCATAATCGTTTAGAAGACTTGTGTAAAATTCTTCTAATTTGTCAGATTCCAGGCACATTTTCCAGACGTGTCCATTTTCCCACCGGTCCTTTATGTGGATGCTGCTAATTGCTCTGCATTTAATTCAGCGGTGCCGTCTTGAGGTCATGTTCTCACTTCATATCCCTGAGGAGTGGTCTGTGGAGGGAATTTAAATGGGGCTTAGAAACATCCTTCATAATTAAGACTTATGGAATGAGTTCACCACTGAAGTTATAATAACATTGCTCCCCCTGATAACTAATATGATACAACTGGAGAACTGTATTATATATGGTCTAGATTGAGGCTTAATTTAATAGCAATTTAGTACATCCTCTCTTTGCCAATAAAACAGCACTTAGGCCTCTCTTATCTTATTAGGCTGAAGAATATAGAGCAGGGAATGTGAGACCGGTGCTCTTTAAAGAATCTCTTCAGATCAGCCAGGGTCCATCCTAGGTCTTATGCATTATCCTCTTCAGCTCACCCATCTTCTACAGATAGTCATGACACAAGCTTGACTTTGTGTTCAGTAAAGCAGTTTTATGTTGCTCTGTGATATCTGATCCAATGACAACCTCTTGGTGGAGTCAAGATTCAAGATATTTAAAATGTCACCATGTTTTATGGAGTCAATGATGTACCTTAATGAGATTACCAGGACTTTTGGAGGAAGAATAGAACCACAGATATCATACTTTACAGTGGGCATCAGGTTCGTTTCAGTATAGTCATCTTCCTTTTCTCTTTCCTAGTCAAACATACCTTGAATATTTGTTGCCACAAGCTCAATTTTCATTTCATCTGACTACAGAACGCCAGACAATGACTGGAAAGGCTACTTCCTGGCATTCCCTACAAAAAAAATCTATTCAGGCACATTTGTTTTTTACATTTTTAAAGCTCCGCCTATTTTCATACTGCTGCCAATACATTACCACTGGAGGACAGCACAGGATCCCCAGTTCTGATGTATCACCTGAGAGAAGCCTGAGCCAACATTACTTAGTAGTGCCAGTGAGAGAGTGCCATCTTACCCGCCCAGAGAGAGCACGGCCAATTTTTGCTTTCTTAGGCCCCGGCTGCCAATGGCAGTCAGCATGATTGTGATTCTAACTTGCGATCTTCAGATTGGTGTGACAGCGCCTTAGTCTGCTGAGCCACTCTGGGCCCAATGGAGGTGGTGTCTGATGGTAGTTTTGGGAACTTGGTGAACGATGATCCTTGAGGACTTTTTTGCCTCTCTTACCATCACCCTCACTGGCAAAACAAACTTGAGTCTTCATCCACACAAGTTTGTCACAGTTCTAGTTGATTGGAACTTTTTTAATTATCCACTAACTGGAGATCTGGGCATTTCAGGCAAGTGGCTATTTCTGTTTAGCCATTGCTTGACATGTCACCCTACCTATTAATTATTTGAATTGTATTCTCTTGTATCCACAGTTAACCATGTCTAAATAAATAAATACAACAATGTTTCACTTACATTTTGTTTCTAGTGGAGCTGATAGTTGTGACACATAGTGGAGCTGATAGTTGTGATATGGTTTTACTACAAATAAATATTTCTTGATGAGGGATATTTATTTATATAGAATAAATTAATTTGGCATTTCATTTACTGAGTATTAAATGTTGATACTAAATGAAACTGTGTTCCAGTCTGTTGGATTTCTCAAGCAAAACACATGTTATAATACTACACTGAATCCCCACTTCACTATCGGACTATACACTTTAGTATCTATATATTTGTAACTATACACTCTTAGAACAAGGTAGTAGACTGTCATTGGGGTGGAAACCTAAAGGGTTTGTCTTCAGTAGGTTTAGTTAGTGTCAACTTTTCACTTTTTGAGTTTTTTATTTGAGTTATTCTGCATCAAATTACCCAACAGAACATAATTGTACCAGATTCTGCTTTAAAAGTTGTCAGTCTGTCCTGACTCCAGACAACACTGGGAAAGTGACTGTAGTGAGCCTTTCCAGTGCATAATTGGACTTTAAGAGTTGTAACTTTACAGGTACATCGTTTGTGTCTTGAAGGATAAAAATGCACCTGTGCGGTTTTTAGGCTGCCAGTGTACAGAGGATGAATATTTTGACAGAAGTGTGTTGTGTCATGTTTCATTGTGTGTGAATATATTTGTGTGGATTACACATGGGGCTGTGTGTGTGTGTGTGTGTGTGTGTAATTAAGAGTAAGCCACAGACAGTATCCTGAGGCTGAGTTGTTGTGTTAGTGTCTCTCTCTGATGCTCTAATTATTTCCTCTGCTCTGTCCTGTCTCTGTAATGAATTTCACACTCTGCCCCAAAACACACCACAGCTCACAAAGTTTCAGAAACTTTGGCAAAATACGCTCCTCAGCAAAAAAAGAAAAACCCACGTTTCTGTTCATAACACGTCTGTGAAAATGGCCCCAAGTGCCATATATGTACAAGTGTAATTACAATCCGATGTTTGTTTCTGTCCTTTAGAAATAGCAAGAGATACAATGGCAAACACTGCTTATTGACCGAAGGAGTGGAATTTTATCCAATTAATTTTGACCTCTTAGTTCTGAGCATAAAATCCATCCCTGCTCAGCTCATTTACTAATCAGTCACTGAACCGAATAATCAGTTAAGTGTTACTTATTTATTACACGATTAATTGGGTTAAATTCTGCACCACAAGTCAACCATATTACATATTTATTCATTATCATGTACAATCATTACATTTTTTGATTATTGATTATTATATGTAATGTAATTGTTTTTATATGTTGCACCACTGGACATTTTCCTCATTGCTCTTGTGTTCATTATAGAGGTTACCATGTACACTGTGGTGCATTGATTGTTCTGTACCACTCGCCAGAGTCATCGTTAGCCTTTGGCATCAATGGCCATTGAGGGTACCACTATTAAGTCCATGCTTAGTACTCCATCACTACAGCAACTCTATAGCATCCCACAAAGGTAGTAGTTTCTGAGATGCTACCACCCTCTGCCCAATACTCTATTATCATGCATTGTACTCACTTGTGCCGATGTACTCATTTTTGTTTCCATGTATTCCATCTATCACTCAATTCGGGCATTAATGTCT